>QAXK01011575.1:0-11146 GCA_004335735.1 Chlorella sp. KRBP | reverse complement strand
TGTGGCTGTGGCTGTGGCTGTGGTGACCACCAGTGGGACAAGGAGGTGCGTGCTGGTAGCTTTGTGTGTCAGTGTTGGTGTAGACATCCTGTATGTTTACGTGTGCCACCAGGCGCATACAACTTTAAAGGATTTCAAGGAATTCGGATGGAGTACAGGTCTAGGGTTTGAGTTTGAGTTGAGTTTGAGGTTCAGGGTCTAGTACATCTACTGCATCAAGGCCAGCCTGACGGGCCCCATGTTGTCACCATGAATGACCACCCACTGCATGCCGTGTGTGTTGGCTCTGTTGCCGCAGAGTCAGGAGACGCCTAGAGGCACAGAGTCAACATCAGGGGGCACCGCAGCAGCAGCAGCAGCAACGACAGCACCAGCAGTGGATACAGGAGCTGGCTCAAGCCACCCTGCTGGCCCCAGCCAGCAGCGCATGCCCTGTGTGTGTGGTGCAGCCGTCTGCAGGAAGTGGCTGCCTGTGTGGAGCCACGCAGCAGCACCACAGACAGCGTGACCTCGCTCGCTGTTTGCTCCCCACACTTCAAGGGAGTGTTGTTCACACGTGGCACAGTCGCCACAACACAACTGGCATTACCTTTCTTGTGTGTGTGCACAGCGCTGTAGATGCAGCGCACCCGTGACACTCACAGCAGCGCATGCCTGCCCGTGTGAGTACTTCTGACAGTCAACTGCAGGAAGCGGCTGCCTGTGTGGGGCCCTGCTGCAGCAGCTGAGGCGCTGTGACCTGCCTGCCACAGTGGTTCCGTCTGTGTTGCGTTCAGACTGATCGACGCCTTTACTGTCCCCTTGCCTGTGTGGAGCCATGCGGCAGCAAAACAGACACTGTGAGCCGGGTGCACCCTGGTCCCCCCATTTTTTTTGTGTATGTGCACAGCGTTCTGAATGCAGCGCACCCGTGACACACACAGCAGCGCATGCCTGCCCGTGGGCGTCTCTTGTAGCGCACTCACGACCTTTGCACAGAGCAGCGCATGCTCTAGGTACAGCCGCCCGCTACACACTGTGATGCCTGTGCCACAAAGTGTTGCGACTTGAACTGAGCCCCAAGTTACAAAGATAGCATGTGTGTGTGCATGTGTTGCAGAGATGTCTTGCACTAGGGGTGTTGATGCAGTGATCTGCTGGCTGGATCGTGTACAGTCCTTGGTTGTAGTGCTGACTCCATGCTCAAAACATTATCTGTCCTGGGGCAGCATTGTTCGGTACTGGCATGCAGGCAAAGCAAAACAACCTGGCATGTTGATGCTGGCATGTTGACTCAGCACACATGGCATACCTGATATGTACTCCCTCTCGTGACCTGTTTTACAGCATTGTGTTTTGCAACCGCCTGGTCAGTGTCGTCTGAAGGCTGCTGCTGTTGTCAGCAGTGGACAGCCATCCGATGGTGTGGTGTGTTGTGGTGTGGGCCAGGCGGTGCTGCTGCTTCTGCCGCCAACCTGGCGGTGATCAGGTACATTGGTGCTGGTGAATGCTCCAGGATCTTCTGGAAGCAGCATGGCAGTTGTGTCAGAGGCGTAATATCATGACTGCGCCTGTCCATCGTGATCTCAATCAAGGTAACAATGTGTTGGGTTCATTGCGGCGCTTGATGCTTTACCAGTGAAGTTGGGAACCCGGAGGCCCGGCCAAAAAAAAGCCCTCGCTACGAGCAGCATGCAAGAAGGTTGCATGCCAGGTTTATCAGCGGCATACAAATGCCATGAGCAGGCCGCAGCCAGCAATACCCAGCCCACTCAGCTGTGCCTTCCAGGAACACCGGGTGCAAGGAACATGCTACATGTTGCCTGTGCGGGACAACAAACAAGGTACACTACAAACCAAACCGTTGGCTTCGGCAGGGCTAGGCCAGAAGGAGCGCTAACAAGCAAACAAGATGTGACATGTGTGCATCTCTTTTCATGTGTGCATGTGATGAAATGCGGGTGACGTCAATACAACATTGGTTCGCTGAAATGCATGCTGAGTGTCCAGGCTTCTCAAAAGACGACGTGCCCGCTGGCATGCACACAGGAGAAAAACGTGCGTGCCAGCAGCCTCCACGTCACGGCAATGAGGACGCGCCGACAAAGGCATGTCAAGACGCACGTCAGCAGTCCCGTTTGATAACAACGTAGCGCCAAACACTGCTGTGTTGCTACGCCCTCACGTTGCACTGCTCACTGAAACACAAACACGACTGGAGGACCAAACCACCAAACGACAAGCCGACATGAAACCACAGTAAGGATTGGATTCAGGTCCTGAGGAACAGCAGAGGCTGAAAGGTAGCCTGGAGTTACCTCAAGACACCAGGAATTGGTCCCATAGCCTAAGTGCCTGCTGCATGTCTGCAGCCAGGACACAAACCAAGGCAGGACGTTGCGTGCGCAACACCGGGAACCTGGTAAAACCCTGCCAGGGTGTTGGGTGTGTGCAAGTTCAGCACACGTTGCAACTCCTGTGTCACAACACACACAGTATGTGTCACGCCAACATACTCTTGTAAAGCCTTGGGTCGTGCTGTATCAGCGCACGCTGGCTCGGCTATTTGAAGGCTCGTTCTATCAGTCCATGGTCAGCGGCACTTGCTTGCGAGGCAAGTCAAGGTCGAGGCCTGGCACGAAACAAACACCCCATACAGCCCACACACCCCATGCTTATAGACATACAGCTGGCCTACCAGCACGCCTCCCAAAACACCACATGCTGCAGTAGAGGGCCTGAGCAACCCTGCTCCTGCCGCCTCAACAACAAAGCTGGCCCCCTCTCCTCCGCACACCTTCCATCCCTCATCACAACATCAACATAACGCCCTGACCTTGAAAGTGAACACTAGCCCAGACGCGGTCAGAGTCTACCCCACTGCTCAAGCAACACCCATCCTGCTGTCTCGTGAAACAAAAAACCCCAGACCCCTCACACCCCTGGCTTCCTCAACCCTTAACCCCGCCTTGTAGTTGTCACCAGCCCATCAAACCCTCTCTCTCATCCTGTCACACCCCAATGTCACACTCCAGGCTCCTGAACCCCAGGCCTGAAGGTCCCAACCCTAAAACCCTTGGTCCCGTCAGCCCCTGTCAGTGACTGTCGGCAGCCATCACGCCCCGTACTCCTCAAGCTGCTCCACTGCACCCCTCAGCAAGCCCCCTGCTACCCGTGTCGACCTCTCACCCAACAGCAGCAGCCCGTCCAGGTCTGCAAACGAGTAACCGTAACCTCCAGCATCACCGCCCGCTGCTGCTGCAGAGGAGCTGCCGACCCCAAGCACCTGCCCCCACCAGCCCCTGTCAAAGAACCCATAGCCCCCGCTGGCACCGCTGCTGCTGCTGCTGCTGCCATGTTCACCCTGGGCGGCACCTGTGGTCCCGGCAGGCACTGTCCTCCCTCTCCCCGCTGCCGCTGCTGCTGCTGCTGGGCCACCCGCCCTGCTGGCCCCAAATGGGCTTAGAGGCGAAGGGCTGGTGCTGACTGGCAGCACCATTGCACCCGACCCAACGCCCCCGACCCTGTCAGCTCCCTGCTGCTGCTGCTGCCGCAGAGGCGCCGATGGTGTGGGTGTTGCATCGCCCCTGCTGCAGTCGTTGCTGAAACTCACCCTCCTGGCCTGCTGCTGCTGCTGCTGCTGTTGCTGTCCCCGGCCGCCGCGGCTGCTGCTGCTGCTGCTGCTGCCGCGTCCAGTGCCGTAAAAGTCCCCCAAATGCTCGTAGAGGTATGCCCCGCCCCCACCATACGCACGGGCCCCTGCCGCTGCAGCAGCAGTAGCGGCCAGGCCAGTGCCTCCCCGGAGTGACCCGCTGCTGTAGCTGTGCTGGTTACGTAACCGCGCCAGGTCAGCGGGAGAGGGTGAGTCATCGTCGAGGATCGGCTCGATCTCGTGCCAGGAGCAGCTCAGCAGTCCGACTGCGTCTGGGGCTGACTTTGCGGCACGGGGCAGACCTGCAAGCCAGGCAGACATGTGCAAGGTTTTAGAGGATTTGAAAGCATCCCTTCTTGGGGTTTGAAGGCCAGGCTAGGGCTCAGCCCTGAAACCATGACGGGCAGCTGCCAGGGCGAGCAGCAAGAGCGGATACATGACGTAAAGGCTGGAACGCAATGAGTGTACCAGGAACTACAGGGCACAGACACCAGACTGGACTACCTGCATCAGAGGTGTTTGCTAATGACCCCATGTGAGGTTGTGTTGCGTGTCCTGGGGCAGCAGCAGCAGGTGCTGCTGCTGCATCACTGTCACCAACCACAGCATGAGCTGCTGCCCATACACCAAATGTCGATGCAGAAGTGCATTCATGTCCTGGATCACTGAGGGAAACTGAAGAAACTAAACCACCCTTGCCCTTGCATGGGTAGACACAAGTTGCAAGCATGCAAGCATATGCCAGCTCGTATATACCTTGCTGACGGCACCTGCTCGAGACTGCTCGCGAAACGACCTGGGCAGCAACCAACATGATCACTACTGGCGACTTTCTGCCGTCCGATAAGCAGAAGGGCTGAAATCAAATGCAAACTGTCGCGGACAGAGTGGCACCACGCCGGACCCAGAGATGACGTGCTCTTTGCGTGTTCGACGCAAGCGGTTGTCCCCAGCGGTCCGCAACTGCCCAGACCACACTTGATCGGCAAGCGTCACAATATGCTGCTGCGCGCGCATCAATAACGGTGGCGGACGCAGCATAACAGCTTACCTCGAGCAACTCCCGCAGGCACAGCAACAGCTCGTGTCGCTGCCGCTGCCGGGATGTCTGCGGAGCGTCGGCTGGCCCCAGCGAGGCGCTGCACGCGGGCTGGCACTCCTGCTGATACTGCTCGTGCTGCAGTCCTTGCATCTGCAGATGACATCACCTGTGCGGGCGAGTGTGTTGTCGACAACACCGCGAGTGCGCCGCTGCTGCCACCGCTGCTGCCGGCGCTGCCGCTGCGGCACAGCGCGCCACTGCTGCTGCAGCCGGCAGACACAGCGGAGCTCAAGAGTCCTGCTTCAGACAGGCTGGCAGACAGGCGACTACCTTTGGCGGCAAACGCCTCCACGAGGATGTTGGGCCTCGGCTGCTGCTGCTGCTGCTGTACTTCTGGTAGAGACAGCTGCAGCCCTGCCGCGCTCTCACAGCTAGTTGCAGCCCCAGTGCCATACGCTGGTGCTGCTGCAGCCGATGCTGCTGTCACTGTAGATGTCGAGGGGCGCACATCGCTGCTGCTACTGCTGCTGCTGTCCGCGAGCAGCATGGCTGCAAGGCTGCCCCCTCTAACACTCCCACCAGCCCGCTTCCTGCCAGGAGTCTCATCACCACCACACTGGTCACTCTCTTCAACTGAACTGGCAGCCGCAGCGTGTTGTGCAGTGCTGCTGCTGCTGCTGGCACCAGGCAACTGCAGCAGCTGCATTGCAAGGCCCCCGCTGCTGTCTGGAACAACATACCCAGAGCAAGCACCCATCTCGAAAGCCCCTGCTGCTGCTGCAGCTGCAGCTGCTGTCTCTGCTGACGCACGGAGACGCAAACCAGACTCGTGTGTGTTGCCAGGCGCGTCTGCTGCGGCGGCATCAGTCCAGCCGGCAACCGCACCAGCCGCCACCAATGCCGCTGCTGCTGCTGCTGCTGCTGCTGCTGCTGCTGCGGTGTGACCATCTGCTACCTGAGTTGCGACAGCGGCAGTCCCCGCAGCGGTGCCGCCGCCCAAAGCTCCCAGCCCTGGGCCAGCACCTGTGGCCATGACACGTGCGCCATTGGCTTCGACTGCAGCGGCGTGCTCGGCAGCAGCAACCCCTGCAGGTGCGTCACTGAGCGCCCCAGCTGCACTCACGCCCCCGTCAACGGTATCACCACTTGCGTCACTTACAGTCCCAGCGCCAGGGAGTGTGCTGAAGTCCAGGCAGCTCTTGGACACCCTGAACAGCCCCCCCTTCTTTTTTGCCGCAGGCGGCGTCGGGGGCAGCTGCCGTGACGGCATTGCACCACCACCCCCGCTGCCGCTGCTCCCGCTCAACAGGTGCCCGAGTGAACCAGGTCCGGGGGACTGTGTGGTTGATGTAGAGGACAGAACAGAGGCCGGGGAGCCTTCCATGCAACCACCTCTGCCACCGCTGCTGCTGCCAGCGCCGCCGCCGCTGCTGCTGCCAGTGCCAGCGCCACCAGCCGCAGCAGTGGCCAGGGCTGACAGGTTTGGCAGGCTGCTTGACAGCTGTCGGCTGAGCGTGAAGGGCGAGGCAGCCTCCTCAACAGTGAACGCCCCGCCGCCTGCGCCGCCATCCCCGTCGCTGCTGCTGCTACGCCTGCTGAGCGCACCCTGCCCTGCACCTGCACGTGCCGCTGCTGCACCACCTCCCCCTGCTGTATGGTCTGCCCAAGACACACCCTTCTTCTTCTGCTGCTGCTGCTGCTGGGGCAGCTGCGCATTGCCAGCAGCACGCGCGGACACGCTGTGCAGCAGCTGCTGCAGGGTGGGGCGCTGAATCGGCGGCGACTGCGACACGCGGCCCACACCCACGACTGTCGACGGCCCCAAGGAGTCCCCCGCAACATCGGGTGGCAGGCCAAGTGCAAAGGCCGCGAGCCCCCTCCCACGTACCCGCGTCTCTGCCGCCTCAGGCATTTCTGCATTTGTGCCAGCAGCAGCCGCAGCTGGGGCCCTGGCGGCGTCTGCTTCGTGGTCGCTGTCATAGTCGCTGTCAAAGGCGGCATGCCTGAAGCTGGGGGCCTTGGGTGCCTGCGGGCCGCCGCTGCTTCTGCTGCTGCTGCTGCGGCCGCCGGTGTATGGCACGGACGAGGCAGCAGCGACAGCTTTGCTGCGGTTCATCTGCACAGACAGCAGCCCCTGCTGCTTCTGTGGCCGAGCCGGCCCTGCTGCATCTGCTGGTGGGGCTGCCCCACCCAGCTGCTGCTGCTGCTGCTGCTGTTGTGACGAGCCCTCATCACCACCACCAGCAGCAGCAGCGAGTGACGCGGTCCCCACAGATGCAGCCAGGCCGGATGCCTGACCGGGTGACCAGGTGTGGGAATGCAGCAGCTTGGGGCTGCCCACGTTCTGCTGCTCCTGCTGCTGCAGCTGCTGCCACCGAGGCCACTGCTGCTGCTGCTGCAGGGATGCCGTGCCGAGCCCCGCGCCACTTGTGTAAGACGCAGAGCCAGCGAACGAGGAGGAGCCCGCCGTGCTCATCGGCCGAGAAGGTGGGGAAGCTGGGATGGGAGACAGCGCCAGTGCCCTTCGCCCACCCAGACCCCCCTCCCTGAACCCTGAACTCAGCCCCTGGTGATGCCCGCTGAGGCTCGTGCTGCTCTTGGACAGCCGCAGGACGGGCCCCGAGGTCGTGACAGCAGCGACGGCGGCCGACAGGCTCGGCGCGTTGCGGCCGCTGCTGCTGCTGCCGCCCACAGTCCACTCCGTGGTTGGCCCCACTGCCAGCTGCAGGGCGTTGCCGCCGGCACCCGAGGGGCTCTGGGACGCCATCGACGGTGCCAGCCTGGTGCGGCCGAATGCAGGGGCGGCGGACGTCTGTGGGAAAGAGAATGCGACGACGGTGCTGATCTGCGGCTGCACCTGCTGCGTCTGCTGTGCCTGCTGCTCGACAGGCACATGTTGCTGCTGCGGGGGTGGTGCTGCTGCTGCGACGGCTGCCGGCGACGTCAGCAGCCCCCAGGAGCCGCTCTTGCGACGCGGTCCCTTCTCTGCCGACCCTGCAGACTGCCTGTGTGAGGCCTCGTCCCTGCTGCTGCTGCTCGTCAGGCTCTCCAACAACGCCGACTTGAAGCTGCCTGTGATGCCGGCGTCCGAGGCGATCAGCGCGGCGATCAGCGCGTTGCCGCCCCGGTGGGTGTCACCCGGTGACGCACACCCGCCGGCCGCGCTGCTGTCGCTGTTTGCGCCCAGGCTGCTGTTTCCGCCGCTGCTGCCGGCGCTCATGCCCCCGGCGCCGCGCCCCATGGGTGACAGCTCTCCTCGGCCACCGCCGCCGCCCCTGCTGCTGCTGCTGCTGCTCCTCTGCCGCTGAATGTCCCTGGGAAGACTCCTGGACAGAAGGTTCGGGCTGCTGCCATAGCTCCTGGACCCGCTCCCCCTGATAAGCTGCGGTGATGCAGCTGCTGCTGCAGCCGGCATGCTTGGGCCTCCAGCAGCAGCAGCAGCGACAGGAGACCCACCCACCCACGTGAGTATGCGGGCAGGCTGCATCTCCTGCCGGGGTGGTGCCCGTTGTGGGATCAGCTTCTGAAGGTGCTGGTGCCCGCTGAGCCCCGAAACACCCCCACCCCCACCACCACCAGCAGCAGCACCGTCGGCAGCTGCTGTCACTCTGGTCCTGCCACGATCCTCACCACCATCAGGAGCTATCTGCTGCTGCTGCTGCTGAATGTGGTGATGGTCATGTGCCTGCCCGCCAAGCTGTGCCAGCAGCTGCTGCCCTTGCTGCATTGCGAGGGCAGCCTGCTGCTGCAGCACCAACATCGCATTGCTGTCCCCGGGGCCCTGCCTGGCACTACTGCTGCTGCTGCTGCTGCTGCCCTGCTTGTCCTGTCCCGGCCCATCGCCCGCTGTCCCTGGCGCCGCTGCTGCTGCAGCCGCCGCAGCTGCTGCCACTGTTGCAAAGGGCGTGCTGTGGACGCTGTCGGCCGATTCAGACATGGACATGGGCGCGAACAGCGACACCGACGAAGCAGCAGCAGCATCAGACCCCTGCATTTGGAGCAATGCTTGGTGCTGCAGCTCCAGCTGCTGTTGCAGACCCTGCTGCTGCTGCTGCTGCTGTGGCGGCTTCTCTGTCGCCCTGTCAGACGGCTGCTCCAGGCTTAGGCTCGGGTCCAGCGTAAACAAGGGGCCAGAGACAGCCTCCTCAAGCTCCTGTGTGCTGCTGTGTGACCCTGTGTGACCCAACAGTGCCTGGTCCAACGCAGGGCCAGGACCAGGCTGGACCACATCCCCAACAGTAGCGACAGCGGAGGCCACTGCTGGGTTTTGCTGTTGCTGCTCCTGAGCCCTGCAGCTCGGCGCGTCCTTTGGGCACGCCTGTCTGCTGCTGCTGCTGGTGGTGGTTGTGGTGGACACTGCAGCATCTGACGTCACAGCGGCAGCAGCAGCAGACGGTGATGATGGCGCAGCTTCGGCAGTCCACGCTTCAGCAGCCAGCCGCTCAGCAGCACCAGCACCACCAGCGTCAGCAAACGACTGTGCTTTGGCAGCTGATGGGCTGGCACAGGGGCTCAGCACCTCCATGACCACCTCGGGAGCAGCCAGCATCCAGTCAGGGCTGCTGCTGCGCCTGCGGTCAACCACCAACCGGCTACCCACAAACTGCAGCGGCTCCAGCCGCCCCCGCCGCTGCTGCTGCTGCTGCTGCTGCTTGGGTGAGCCCGCCGTCTCACTATGGGTATCAGCAGCACCTGCAGCCGCTCCCTGCTGGCCGTGCTGCTGCTGCTGGTGGTTGTGCTGCACTGCCTGCAGCAGCAGCATCTGGCTCCTGCTGCTGCCACGGCTGGGCGAAGGTGGGCCCTGGGAGCTTTCTCTGCCAGGGCCCTTGGCTGGCGACCTGGGCGAAGCACAAGGTGACCCCCTGCCGCTGCCACCCCCACCCCCTGCACCCCCTGCACTGCCCATACCGCCTGTGCTGCCGCCATTGCTCAAGCCGCTGTGCGTCCTGGCAGCAGGCTTGGTGGCGGTTTGAGCACCGACCTGTGATGACCTGGGCGAAGCACAAGGGGACCCCCTGCCACTGCTGCCACTGCTCAGGCCAGTGCTGGACCTGACAGGTTGACTGCCGGCCTGTGTCGCCCTTGGGGATGCACAGGGTGACCCCCTGCTGCCGCCACCGCTGCCGCCAGCACTGCTGCCATTGCTGCCACCAGTGCTGCCACCAGTGCTGCCCCCAGCCCCTCCCGCTTGCTTCAACAGCGCGCCAGCGGCAGCAGCAGCAGCAGACCCAAGGGAGCTGCTGCTGCCACCGCTGCTGACATGCGCCCGCGGGTCAGCATTGCCAATACTGCTGTTCCACGGAGGCCGCAGCTGCTGCTGCTGCTGCTGCTGTGCATGATACACAGTGCGCCTGGGACTGGCGACTCCAGCAACACCCCCAGTGCCTGCACTTTGCTCCGCAGATGCAGCAGCAGCAGCAGCAGCACCCCTGGCTCCAACAGCTGCTGCTGCTGCTGCCCTGGGATGTAACTCTGTTGTGAGCGCTTTGCGGCTGATGCCGGCGGCTTTCCGGGCAGAGTGGGGGCTCAAGGTTGCTGACCCAGCTGTGCTGCTGCTGCCGCCGCCGCTCCTGCTGCCACCGCCGCCACCGCTGCTGCTGCTGGGCGCCTTGTGGGGAGACAAAGGCAGGCCCTGGGGTATCCCCCTTCTGCTGCTGCCCTTGCTGCTGTTGCTGCTGCTGCTGGTCTGGGCTGAACCTTTGGTTGTGCCGTTGGCAGTGACGCCAGCATGAGGTGTCTTGTTGCTACCGCTGACTGCCGTTGGACAGCTGACCCCAGCGCCACCACTGCTGCTGCTGCTGCCGAGGCCAACACCGTCACCACTGCTGCTGCTTTCACCACCCAACACAGCACTGCTGCCAATAGCATTCTTGTTGCTGCTGGTCGTGGCTGCGGGCGTGTCTTTGCTGCTGCTGGTGGTGGTTGCCCCGGATCCAAACAAGCTGCAGGTCACAACAAGTGAGATTTCGTCGTGCAACACATAGGCAGCCAGTGGAGACACCCCAGCTGGCTGCTCTGCTGCTGCTGCTGCTGCTGTGGGTGCCGGCAAAGCTGGCACTGGCTGTGCAGCAGAAGCGCTGGCAGTGCTGCTGTTGCTGCTGCAGCCAAGGGCTGGCACTGCTCCGGCTGCTGCTGCTGCTGCAGGGAGCATGTGTTGCAGCTCGCCACTGCAGGTGCTTTCCAGTGCTGGCACCGTCGAGGACACGCGTGCAGCAGCGACAGCAGCAGCAACCTTGTCCTTGTGTTGCTGCTCCCGCCCTGCTGCTGGCACTGGAGCTGCAGCAGCGCCTGCAGTCACTGCCTCCGCCTCTGCTGCTGCAGCAGCCCACACATCTGCGTCGTAGCGCCCTGCTGCTGCCAGCTCGGCCTGCCTTCGCCTTGCTGACTTGGCCATCGGTGCACTTGATGGGGACAGCTCACCAGACCCCGACCCGGATCTGACAAGACTCCCTGCATCCAGCTGCTGCTGCTGC
>QAXK01011556.1:0-19866 GCA_004335735.1 Chlorella sp. KRBP | reverse complement strand
CAGGTGCTGCAGCACCTGAGGCCCATCGCCGACGCCTTCCGGGCAGCCGATGTCAGGTCGCAAGGCGTGCTGGGGCTGGAGCAGTTCACCTTGTTTTGCAAGTGGCTGAACGCGTCGATGTCGCAGGAGGAGGTGCAGGCACTGTTTGATGAGGAGCTGAGGGCGCAAGGCCATGAACAGGTCACATTCAGCGCGATCTGCCGCGCGTTGTTGCCAGCAATGTGATCCTCCAAAGCGTTTTGCCAGCTGTTGGAACTGCATCATAGTTTGAGGACAGTGCTCGCACTGCAGTTGAACACAGGCAATGATCGCCAGGAATACTGCACCGCGCATGTGGTGCGGCACGCTCGTTGCTTGCTGGCAATGCGGGTCGGCTTTGATGTGTCGACCTTATTGATTGGGGGAGGCACAAAGCATGCGTGGCGCATGCATATCATTCATGTGCAGCTATTGCATATCCACGGCGCATGTCGGCGCATGCGGTGGTTTTACTATTGCACTTCTATGGTTGCGGCACTGGTGCAGATGATGACCCACACCGTCAGAGGGTGCAGTTTTGTATTAGGAGAAGGTTCCAGGGTGCAGTCGAGCACAGAGCAGAAGCATGATGTAATGGGATTGGGTAGCCCCTGTGTGATGTGGTGAGCGGATAGGAGGCAGCTGTGTGTGCACTGCCTGTGAATAATAACCAATGCTCGATCTGTGCATACATCATGCCTGGCTCCGATGCAGCTGAGAGGTTACACATGTGATGCAGCTAGTGCTGCAAGCGATCAAGGCATGAGCATTCACATCCCGCCAACGGAATGGCAGTTGCCCACACACGAAAGACAAAGCCTGAGTGTCGGGTATGGAGCGTACACCATCAACCTCATACCAGGCAGACACCATATCAAGGACAGCAACATAGATGGCAGTTGCCAGCCTACTACAGCCAAACCATGGCCTCATAAATACGCCCTGTCTCCCCAAGGAATCCCATCAGCCAAGCACACTTGGAGGCTACGGGGCCATTGATCACAGGACAGCAATCCAAAGCAAGCACCTGCATGCGCAGGCAGCTCTCAGGCATGTGCACTCAAAGCATCACACGATAGCTGCCTACAGGTGCCCAGCAAGTGGCTCTGTGAGTACTTTGTACACAAGCGCCCAGCATAAATACACAGCAGACCCTGCTGCACATGTGCAGCAGTGCACACAGCACACGCACGGGCGTCTGCACATGGGCTGCATAACCGAAGCAATGCCAATCTGCCTGCACTGTGCGCGCGGTTTCCATACAGCGTGCTGACCCACACGCCTTCTGGTAATGGAGATGGCAACGGCAATGCTTCCCGACACAAAGCTAGAGCAGTAGCGACCAAAACCTGCGCCCAGGTGGCATGATCAGCTCAGCAACAGATGCTCACCTTGGAAGCATACATGCATACACGGAAGTGAGTAGACCAGCCAAGTACCCACCCCCTGGATGCAGTGCTACCCCAGACAGGCCACAACTGGCCAGCCGCTGCATTTGCAGCTTCAAGCAGAGATACCAGGCATGTAGCGCTCAGTTGGCAACTTTGCCGGCTCTCGGAACCCTTCGGCCTTTGATGGCACTGCGCGCATCTCCACGGCTGCATCACGCTGCTCCTCGTGGCACGCCAGGGTTCCTAGCTGCTGGGGGCATGCCGGGTGGTGCAGGACGCCCCTCTCCCGGCATGACACGTGCTGCTGGGTGTGGCAGAGCCCCCGGGCCTGGCTGCGGGTGGTGCTCCAGCAGCTGCTGTAACGACCAGCGCTGCAGCATGGCCTCCAGGCGCGTGATGATGTCTGTGAAGCTGGGGCGCATGCGGGGCACAGCATGCCAGCAGTCCTGCAGGCCATGCAAACACCGTATGATACACAGTCAGTGAGCCACAGGCGCTGCAAGCATATGTGTCATCCGATGACACATATGCTTGTTGGCAACAGCTTGTGCTTAGTCGGACGGCGCAGTGCCAAGGAATGGCGTAGCACACGTCACCCGATATGACCTGTGCATCAGCAGTGCATGTGTACTACAGCAGCAAGGCAAAAGCAGCCTGATGATCGGATACATCACAACACTGTAAGCTCATGACCAAGCAGTCTGCAAGCCTTCTGTCCTGGTCGCACCTGCATGAGCTGCACCCAGTCTGGGTCACAGCCAGGAGGGATGGCTGGCCGGAGGGTGCCAGTCATCACACCAGCAAAGATCTCCTGCAAGCTGAGGTTGGGGTACGGCTGCTCACCCAGGGTCCAGATCTCCCACAGCACCACACCATATGAGAACACGTCCACCTGCGGAGGCATGCAGCAACATGATGCAAGCGAGGCCATGAGCCATCTCTGAAGGACTGGTGCTCCCATACGCTCAGCACAACGGTGGGTGCATGCACTGCAGGGACGCCAAGGTTGCTGGCCATGGTTCATAACCACTGCGGACGCACTTGCAAGCAACACTTGTTTTGCAACTGCATACACTGCGCTTGCCAATTGGGCTGCAGATGGGCTGGGCTGGGCGCACGCCTCGACAGAACCAGCCTGCCCCACTCACCTTCTCTGTGACCCTGTCCTCGGCCTCCTTGCGGTTCATGCCCGACATGCCCGCGGGTACAGAGGGGAACAGCTCCGGAGCCATCCTGCAGCCAGCAAGCAGACACCGCCATGCTCGTTGTTCCATGCTGGGCAAGTCACCCTCGTGTGACGCGCAGGAGGTCTACCACCATGGGGCTTTGAAACTTGTTTCTGGGCTGTGAATGAATCGCGTACATCAGCCGCTGCCTTTCACTGCACACAGCCCGCAGCGCCATGCCCAGCTCACCATGGCAGTGTCCCGCGCATGTTGCCGCTGATGAAGCTGCCCTTCTTGGTCTTGCTGAGCCCCACGTCCCCGATCTTGACCACAGGCTTGTTGAGGTCCCGCAGGTCACACAGCAGGTTGTCACACTTGAGGTCAAAGTGCACCATAAAGTGCAGGTGGAGGTACTCCATGCCATATGCTGCTTGCAGGGCGATGTAGGCACGCAGCCGCTTGTCATTGATGCCCTGCAATGACACAGCAGTCAACAGCAGGCTGATAACACCAAGTATAGCCATCCTTGCTCTATCAGGACACGGTCACCGCCGCCTAACACAAACCCACCAGGCCTGCATCCTGCACACCCGACTGCGGTGTTCCAGCATGCTGCTAGCAGTGTTGTCCACCATCCAGTCTCACCCATGTGGCCACACAGTGCTTCGCACCTTTCGTTTGATCTTGGCCAGCCCAGACCTGAGGGAGCCGTGGCAGATGTACTCGGCCACTGTGGCGCAGTTGCCTGGGCTGGTGACCACGCCGTAGAAGGCCATGACACAGGGGTGCTGCAAGCTGGCCAGCTTCTCTGCCTCTCCAAACACGTCTGCAGCTGCGGTGTCTGTGGCTGTTGGGTTGAGCACCTCCTTGAGAGCCACCTCTACGCCTCGCCACTTTGCCAGCCACACACTGCCAAAGCACCCGCGCCCAAGCTCCTTGACCTGCGTTCAAGGAAAACAAGCCCTCACACAGTTTCAGATGGCTTACACCCAGGCAACACCAAGCAGTTGCTTGGTCCTTGCACCCCTAAGGGTAGCAGCCCCAGGCCCCTGAGACTCCCACATGTGTGTGCTGAGCCTCAGATGACAAGGCAGCTGCAGCCCGTATAAATAAGAGACGCACAGAATCTGGGCACGTGCTGCTGCTTTTTGTGCGATTTAGAACAGCAGCTCAAGTGGCGTGTATGCACCCGGCCCATGCACACCATCAGATGCATGCTGCAGCTCAGCACAGCTTCTGCAGTTGCCTCCAAGCGCGTGCACACATGCTACTGCTCTGCATGAGCTCACCTTGACCAGGTCGTCTGCAGGGATGACCTGCAGGTTGCTGGGCACAGCCTGTGCCTTGTTATCCTTCTTCACCCACACCCCGCCAGATTTCCATTCCCCAGTTTCCAGATGACTGCCAACAGTGAGCTGCAGGCCTAGCGCTGATGGACCACGCTTGCCAGGCTTGCCTGCTGCTTGCTGCTGCTGCTGCTGTGCTCCATGCTGCTGTGGCTGCTGCTGCTGCTCATCATGCTGCTGCTGCTGGTGGCTTGGCTGCTCGTACTGCTGCTGTGTTTGCTGCTCTTGCAAGTCTTCATGCATTTCTGGCGAGGTGGGCTCATCTGCAGTGGGATTGACATGGTAGTTCCACTGAGTTGGTCTAGCACATGAGAGGTGTTGCACGCGTCTACTTGCAGGACAGGCAACGAGAGACTCGAGCTGTTGTATGTCAGTGGCCTGGATGCTCTGCTAAATCTACAGAGTAAGCAGCAGCCCGTCTGGGCTTGCCTTACCCTGTGCTGGCTCCTCCGCAGGCACCAATAACAGCCTCTTCCTGCTGACTGTGGTAAACCTGTCCTTGAAGTTCAGCCCAGACTGCAACGCTGCCTCAACTTGTGTATTCAGTGTCTGCAAGCAGCATGAACAGCATCAGCATAAGGGCGCAGCCCTTAGCATGTGGTCCTACTGTTGCAGGTGACCATGCAGCTGCAGTCTCATGGGCATGCTGGGCTGCGTGCAAGTCACGTGTTCAGTCAGAACTTGCCTCCAGTTCGTTGTTGCTGATGGCCTCAGGAGGCTCATCCTCTCCACCAGCCCCATGGAAGGTGAAGCCCAAGCATGTCTCTATCTCTGTGATGGTGCGTTTGGCATAGGACTCTGAGTCCTCACGCCCGGTGACCTCCTGCAGGGTGGTCAACTCTATGTCAGTGTAGTTCCTCTTGCTTGAAGAAACAATCAAGCACTGCAGGCTCTGTGAGTCTTACGGAAATGTGCTGACACGTTCTGATGCGGATACATATGCAGGCCAGCACGCTGCTGGCAAGCAGAGTAAGTGCAGGTAGGGCTTGTGCTGCCCAGGTACTCACAAGCTGTTCTCCTTCATCTCTGGGTGAGATGTTTTGCTTGGGACTGGGGGACAGCCGTGACCTTGCTGATGGGAGGGAGAACGATGGAGTCTGCAGAAAGAAGGTGCTGATGCGTCAGCAGCTGGGTGCCCTCACCCGATCTGCACAACCCTTCTTCCCAGTGTGCTGACTCACCTGTTTTAGTTCTGTCACTACTTGCAAGTTGGACTTGGACCCTAGCTTGGAGCTTATCTGGCCTAGGAGATTGTCCATGACTGGCTACTGCTGACCTGCTGCTGACTTGAAGCCAATTCCACGATCACCCGCCACAGTACCTGACCGAGCCTCAAACGAGCATCAGGTAAGGTGCAAGATTACTTGTTTGGAGGCTTTTTGGACACGAGACACTCGTTAGAGGGACGAAATTTCAAGTACAGTTGCTGCTGGGTCAGGTGCACGTTGCTGGGACAGGTATAATTCTTTTTTTGCTCAACGTAAGCAATTTACACAATATTTATCGTCCGCTTAGTTCACTATGGCATTTTGAATGTGAACCCGCCACACGTGATTGACAAGCGCGCGAGCGAGGCTCTGCTCAGCACACAAAAAAAGTGAAATAATCAAAATAGCACACATAGGCGCCTTCATTCAAGTCTGCAACTTGCAGGCAACGATCGCCCTGCCCCACCCCCTTCCAATGGAGACATGCCAGCTGCATGCCAGGCCTTGGGATGGACCTTATGATATGTACAGGGCGTCCTGTCACAGCAGTGACAAACCCTTCAACAACAGCAACATATACATTCAGCACCATACACCGTTTGCTGTACAAGCGGGTGTAAATCATGAAAAGCTGCCCCACAGGAAGTGCCAACCATCGCACTGTGGTAACGTTCATCAGGCAGATTGCGCTTGTGTCACTGCATTGTCCTGCACAACTCTCAACACAGTCACAACACGACTCAAGTCAGAAAAGGTGATACTCAACCTGTAACAGCCAGGCTCACTGGTCACTTGCCAACCATACGAGTACACCCCTTCCTGACATGTGTAGCTCCCGTCAGAGGGTTCCCCACTCCCTGCAATTGGCAGCCTGTGTGCAGCTCTCCTGGGTGACTGCCTACAGGGGCAGCTGTCCAACAGGTCCAGCCTGGGAGGCTCTGCTATGATACTGCCCTGAAAACACGCTGGTGGGGTACTGATGCTGAAGTTGAGCAGCACAACAGCACCTGCAGCAGCAGTGCTGCAGGCCCTGGGGCTGAAGCTCAAGGGCCTTATGTCCTGATACTGACAACTGGTCACAGCCACGCTGCCATCAGCTGTACCGCGAAAAGGGCTTGCCACTGTGCTGGTGCCTGCATGCGTTGAAGTCAAGGTTGGCTTGGCCACCAAGCCCTTGATTGCCGCACACACACAGCCCCGGCAACCTGCAGCCACCATGCACAGGCACAAACATGCACGTGCATGCACACCATATGTTGGTTGAAGCCACAGCTAGTTCACACGCATCACAGCAAAGGGCAGGAGACATCTGATGGCAGTGCGCACAGCCAGTGATAGGAGTGACGGCAGTGCAGACAGCGACCATCTTAGACCAGCCAGGGCTGCCCAGTTCTACCAGCTCACCTTCGCTTGACCTGCTGCCTGACACAACCTCAACAGGTTTTGAATGCGCTGCTGTGGGCCACTGCATCGCTTGCTGTGCTGTTGGCGGCTGCGAGGGGAACGTGACAGTCAAGTGGTAGTCTCCCAGGCTGCCATAGCTGCTCACTCCCGATACGCCAGTCGGGATGATGCCCACAAAGTATGTGCCTGCAGGTAGCATTTGCAGCAACCTGGTCGGATCTCATTGCAGCAGCTGAGCAAAAGAGGCATAAGAAAAGTGTTTGCTTCACTCTGGTTGCGACATGTGCAGTGCATGACGTTGGGTGCATTTTGATGTGCAAAGTCAGACAGCCACATGGGCCGTAAGGCCAAGCATCACAAACCAGCATGAGGCCAAGTGTCCTAGAAAGAGCTGCATGCAGGACTCTAGCCCACAGAGCTTGTAGCAGGCAAACTCTGAGCAGCATGTGCCATGCAGTTGGCCAATGCAATCACCTGGGACATGCACATCAGCATGTGCAGCCAACGACACCTCACTGCCAGTCACAGGCCTTGCTGCAGCCAGCTGCACCCCGTCCTGCGATTGGATCACCACCGCTGCCAGCAGGTTGTTCACACCGTAGCCCGATGCACTACTGGGCAGCTGCAGAACCACCCGCAGCAGCCCTGCCCTGTCTACAGACACGCTGAACCAGTCCTGGTCAGTACTGTTGCTGATGACGCCTCGAACAGCAGCCTTGGTCAAGTGACCCTGCTGCCCACTGCCGTCCTCTGCTGCTGCTGTGTCCTGCAACTGCTTACAGACAGCACCTGACGCAGTGCTACCCAGCACTTGAGCAACCTTGCCACCACCCAATGCCTGGCCGGGGTGCTGGCACAGGGGAGTGGCAGAGTGAGGTGTGTCCCCGTGTTCATCAGCCAACATTGGCAGCTGCTGGGCAATGAGTTGCAAGTCATCCTGCAGGCTGCCAGTGATGGCAGTACCCTGGTTCCACTGGCTCAGCACACGGCCATATGGCAGCCCCAGCAGGGGGCCCCAAGGGCCTGAGCCGTCGTTGTAGGGTGCTGAGCCACTGCCGCCAAAATGAGCCAGCCCAAACGTGTGGCCAACCTCGTGTGAGATGCTGTCTGCAACTGCCCTTGGATGACCGTTGCCGAGCTGCCTGCAAACACACGCACGGACCAAGCATGCACAGCAGCAGGTGTCAAGGAGGGGCGCTGTGCCGTGCAGGTTGCCAGCAAGTGTGCAGAAGTGAGCGCAGGGCACATGCTTGCAGCGCACGCCACTAGACGCCGTGTGAGAGGTGGTGGCGAATGCAATCTGTTGTGAGCTGTCAGGTAGTCCTACTGGTGGTGCACGCAGAGAACACTGGGTCAGACGCTTGTGGAGCGATGGGCAACACTAATAGACTCACATGGGGAACACCAGCACGGGTTGTAAGCCTGGTCCCAGCTGCCCCCAAGCTCCTGTGAAGGCCAGGCCCCCTGACAGGCCCCCGACAGTACTGGCAGAGCTGCCACCCACACACACATGCATGCCAAAGTATGGGTCATCAGCATCAGCCCTGCAGCAGCAGGTATCAAGCAAGCAGCCGCCGCATTAGATACTGAAAAACAACAGCATCTAGCACCAGATCCTGAAGTACTGCAGAGCATCCACAACAGCAGCCATGCTGCACACACAATATCAGAATACAAGCTGCCAAGCATGCATTGTCAGGCTGACTAGGTCCTCAAACAAACCAACCTGCCTGCTGAGAACGCACAGTAAGTGACTGCCGCACCTGACAAGTGCATCCGCTCCAGGGTCCTCTGTTGTGACGTCCACTGCCCAGGGTGCAAAGTCCTGAGCCACCGCCTGCCATATACTGACGACTGCCTGCTGCTCCTGCAAGCTGACACTTGCTGGGTCGCCATCCAAGTCGAAGGGCTGTGTCTGCAGGACTGGCTTGCTGGTAGCTGTGTTCCAGTAGGAGTCTGTGATGGTGCAGCCTCTGAAGTCTAGGTAAATGGTGTGTTGTACTGAGCCAGGGCTGTGGCTGTGAAGCTTGAAGGCTTGGTGTGGGGGTGGCTGGGGGCCTGGCTGCCTGTACACGGTCGAAGGTGCTGGCCTGCTGGGGGCCTCTTGGTATGAAGGCATGTTGGCCATGTTGGTGTTGATGCCCTGCAGCTCTGCAATCATTGAAATGCCTGCATCCACTTCAGTTGACCCCAGCCACCCCTGAGCTGCTGCTGCATCGCTGCTGGCATATTCAGGGGGTATCAGCACAGTGAAGGTACCTTCAGGTATCTGTTCTGCGTCTGAGTATGGGCTGCCCACTGCAGACATGCGTGCGGTGTGCAGTGTATCCTCTGGGGCTGGCTCAGCTGCAAGCTCCACGACCAAACCTTGTGGCTCAGCCTCAAGACACCAACTGCTGCCAGGCTGGCTGTCACTGCTGCTGGAAGTGGTTCTGTGTGTGAGTTCAGCGGAGTCTTGAGCAGGTTGTGCAGCATGCTGATGTTCATGGTGGCCGAGGCAGGTCCACACCAGCAAGCCATGGTTTGACACCAGCAGCCCTGGATCTTGCTCCATCATGTGCTGTAAGTGTGTCTGTGTGACGCCATACATGCGTGCCACAGACCCCAGGGTGGGCTGTGATGTCGTGGTGCCTGCTGCGTTTTGCAGCGTTGCAAGACGCGCGACAGTGACTGGCGGTAGTGTCTTGGGCAGCAGCAACTGCCCCTGATTGGCAGCATGAGTTGACGCTGTAGACTGGATGCTGCTTGTGACTGGTGGCGCCACCTGTTGCTTCAGAAGAAGACTCAAGCCAATCAGCCACTCCGGGGAACGCTGTGAGGCCTTCGTTGGCTGGCTGGCAGCCAGAACTGAAACCAGAAGGAAGCACAGCACTGGAGACAACAGGCGGCACATTCCCTTCTTGCCTTGGGTGCTGCAGCCGCAGCATGGGCACTATCAGGCATTATTCAGTGTCAACTACAGGCTGATAACAACGACTCTGGCCGTGCATGTCAACCACTGCCATCTGGTAGAGCACATGCAAAGCAGCAAACTGAGGAGATAGGGGTGCGATGGTCTTAGAGGGACACAAAAAGAATGTGACACATTGTTGTTTAGCTCTTATCTTTTGTGTGCTCAAGACACAGTCGCACGCCGTTGGCTTTGAGCTGTCAGCTCAGAGCTGTTGATTGGTTTGTGTGACTAACCACAGTAATCCCCAGCTCAGTGTGGGGATCTGAAGCTTCTGTGTCTCTTTGCAAGGTTCGACGCTGTTGGTTTGACGTTGCGGTTGTTCTTCTGTCGTGCTTGCGACCAAGGCTGTTCTGTCAGATCAGTGCCACCGCAACCAGCCTGGTGTTGCTGGCGCCAGCTACCAAGGTGTGTGACGTGCTATCAACGCACAGTAACAGATGTACATATGCATTCCCGTGGCATGACGCATCACGCAGCAAGACCCTATCTTGCTACTGTTGTCAGGGCAGCAGGTCATGCTGCTCAGTGCATCTGTTCGTGGCAGCATCTCACACGGCTTGCTGTCTCCTTACAGGTTGCTCACACTGCAGGCAGGGACGGCAGCCTAGCAGATCAGCAGCATGGCAGCAAAGCGCGCCAGCTTGGCTGGCCAGCTGTTTGAGAAGTACTTCTATGACTTCTCTCTGCACAAGATGTACTTCAAGGACATGCCATACCAGAAATACGTGGCACTGTAAGTATTTTGCAGACACGCAAGCTTGCTTCGAGCTGTTGGGTCGTGCTGATGATGCAATGCACGGCAGGTGCAGTTGAAAGCCCTCGGTCTGCTGGACAAGCCTGATGTGTTGCCTTGTTGCTGCAGGAGACACAACGCCACACTGGTCATTGGGCTGTACTTCCTCACAACAGCACCTTTCCCCTTCGTGCCAGCTTTCCCCATGATGGGTGAGTGGACTGGGCAGCAGGGCATGCAGGCTACAGTTCTACAAAACAGGCCAGCCTTGCAACAGAGTTGTCATGTGATTGCCTGCAGCACATCCCCTTTCATGTGAAGCAGCAGCAGCCAGCTTCCTCTGTGCGAGTGATCACATCAAAAGCACACTGCCTAGCATGTGTTGACAGCAGCAGCAGCCATAGCGCATGCCTCTCTCAAGTGGACATCAGCAATGTGCACATATAAGCAGCTGCATCACCCTCTGTCTATTGTGATGACTGATTTACGCTGGTGCCTGCTCCTGTCCTGTGCTGTTGCTGTTGCTGCAGGATTGTGCCCGAGAGGTGCGTTCAATGGCACTGCTGCAGTTTCTTCTATCACACAACAGCATCTCAGCGGCAGGGGCATCAGCAGCAAGTGGCATGCTGCAGCAGCAGCGTTCACATCAGCATGGACTGGCAAATGTTAGAGGCTAAGGTTCACACCTCTCAGTGTTGGCTGAGCAACTTAATTGAAGCAGCCGGTCAGGTTTGCGCAGCAGCTGCCTCACATCATGCGGTTGCCTGGCTCGACCAAAGATTGGATCTGGTAGCTGGCAGGAAGATCAAAGGTTTGTGATTGCCTTCATGCCACTGACGTCAAACTGTGTGTTGTGTGCACAGGGTATGACGGCACCTTTGTGTGCGAGCCAGACAAGCACAAGGCACTGGAGATGTACAAGGAGTGGAAGTATGGGAAGAAGGAGTGATGCTGTCATTGGGTACAGTGACTAGTACCAGTGTATGCAATGCAGTGTGCAGCCGGAGCAAGCAGTGAACAGCTTTACAGACAGCACCAGCAGCTGGCAGGCTTCTGCAGGCTAGGCATGTGCAGATAAGCATGTGCAGACTGCGCAGGTTCAGGGCCGAATTTGTAGGGCGCCCTGCTTCTTGAAGTTGCAGGGAGACACAGTGGGTTGGGGCTGCTGCTCAGCACCTCTTGCCAGCCTTTGACCGGCACCTGCTGCCGTGTCCGTTGTTGAGTAACAAAGGTTGGAGTTGGTCTTGTAAATGGCTGCAATTGCTGCCATCACACCACGACTGACTGTACCTTGAACTCCAAACTCGAGTGTCCCATGCAGCACTTACATCAGCGCACCAACTCTGTTGCCATTGTTAGAAAGCCCCTTGCCTCTGAGCCAGAGTGGAGCCACCAAAGGCACAACAGCATCAAAGCCTTCCGAGACCCATCAGCGCTGCTGATCAATACCCTCCCTTCCTCAGCACCTTCATGGCTGTGGCTGCACTGGCCAGGCTGGGTCGTATGGGATGAGGTTCTTGCCCTTCTGAAACTGCAGGACGAGCTCGGGGTTGGTGCGCAGTGTGCGGTCAACATCCATCTGGGGCATCAACCTCTTGGCGTCCTGCAGGGACAGGGCCACAGCAGTCAATGTTCAAACAGTGTACCGCCTGCAGATGGCACAGCTGCACCAGTGCATCAGCCCCGGCAGTCATCAGCACACACTCTGAAGGGCTGCCTGCAGGCCAAACCCCCTACTGATGCAGCACCGCAAGGACAAAGCCAAACCCTGCCAGCCCAGCAGGCAAAGCACGGCTGGATAATGGTATGCCAGGTGTTGTGCAAGCGGAACAATCCTCGAAAGGGTTCATGTTTGCTTGATTGCATCCCATACGGTTTAGGGGATGGTGTTTGTGTCAAACTGGTATGCTCCTGTGCCGCACCTGTAGTGCCAGTTCAAAGTCGTCAATGTCAAGGACTTGGGGGTACCACTCCACAAACTTGTCCACTGTGATGTTGGGCAGCAGCACCTTCAGCCTCTCTGCATTCGCCTGCACCTCATCTAGGTCTTCATCCAACAGCAACGAGAGGCGCCTCCCCACCAGCTCACTAGCGTTGGCCTGCAGATCACGCAACATGCAAGCAAGCATGTGTTTTCGTCAAGCCCCATGCAAAGTCCTGCTCAGGGGACACGACCAGCAGGTCAAGCAGTGGGGAACATGCACAGCACAGGGGACAGACGTGGTTGTCAATGTCATCAGGCACCCATTGCCAACATTGTGACCCAAGAAACAGGCGGCCGCTTGGCACAACTCGCAGTAGCTGTCACCGCTGTACAGACACATGTGACCAGGGAAGCAGGCAGGCTCTGTCCACAGTCACTGGCGTACAGCTGGCACCCAGGCCCTACTGGAGCACTAGTAGTGCAGGCCCACCTTTGGGAAGATCTCGCGCAGTCGTAGCAGGCGGGCTGCAATGAGGTCTGGGCTGCTGGCCAGTGCTGCTACACGCTTGGGTGGAGCCTTGAACAGCCTGTCAGCTAGGTCTGCAAAGCAGACGGAACACAGACACAAAATGGCCCCAGGGTTGGCTTAAAGGTGTACGTCAACATCATGTACGCACCATAACATGCTGTTGGTGTGTTGCTTCTGCTGGTTTTACACCTTGCTGTGCAAGCCTTGTGCAGCAAACTCGAGACAGCTGGTCTCGGTGCTGGTGATGTTATCCTGCCTGAGTGTTTGCTGCTCGCCGCCCTACCTGGTAGCAGGTTGAAGACATGCTGCAGTCGCTCCTCCAGCTCCTCTTCAGAGATGTGCAATTCCTGGCTGGCAACCCTCTGCAGCAGCAACAGCCATAATGTGCCTGCTTGTGAGGGACAGTTCATGGATCCCAGGTGGCTTGAAAATGTTGGCCTTGGGGTGGCCAGAGCTGCACAAACCCCCTAGGAGACCCCTGCTCCTTGCTACTGACAATGTGGAATTGGCATTCCCTCCTTACGCAGTTTGTGGGCTGAGCAGCTGGTGCAGAGCTGCTGGCATGTACACAGCCCTGCAACCCTTCACTTGACACATGCTGTCAACACGCGCATGACTTCTGTGGTGCACACCTTGATGAGTCGCAGCTTGAGGTCATCATTCCACATGATGTTGCGCTCATTCATCTGCCATCCTATGTCCCAGGGAGCCTGAACGCGGCCAGACGTGCTTGCTGCGTCTGCGGTTGCCCCTATGTCAACATCACCATGGTCGGGCTTGAAGATGTGCTCAAGGGTGGCTTTCTGCGTCCTGCTGTCTCCTGAATTGTAGGGATATGCTGGGCTGGCCTTCTCAGCAGCTCTGGCCACAAGCAGCTGCAGCCTGTGGGACTGAGTTGGGTGTAAACTGGGGCATCTGACAGCCAGAAGATGTCTGCACATCCGCTGATTTGTGCACTGCAGTGCTTGGCTGCCACTGCACAAGGCCAGCAAAGTCCCAGGCAACACAGTACTGTCAGTCCTTGCCAGTCTGGTTCTACATTCTAGTACGTGCTGTACACTCCGCCCTGCGCTAGCTGTACAACTGATCGCGGCTCACCTCGCAAGGGTGCTGTGCGCCACTGCACTCATTGCAGCTTGCTTGTGTGGAGAAGTCCAGAGACCTTCAGCAGGTCAGCACCTGGCACAGGTACGACAAGTCGCGCGTGTGTCGCGATTCTCTCAGAATTACTGGCAAATTTATACAATTATGCATCCTGCTCACAACGCTCCGGGCATGAGCTGAGCTGGCTGCACGCGGTTACTCAAACTTGATGTGGTTTAGTCATGCTGGTCGATGATTATCAGGACTGCAGTATCTGTGGTTACTTGCCCTCTGTTAAAGTCTTGCTTAGTGACCTTATGTTTCACGTCCATTACCAGCGGTCTGTATGTATGCACGCTCAACATACACTGTTGATCAGCAGCAGATCAGAACCTCGTTTTGTTCCACGGTATCAGCCCAGACAAGGGTTAGCTCGACGACCTACAGGACTTGCAGTCAAACACATGGCTCAGTTGGCTGATAGATGGTCACTTTGGCTGAAGCCCCCACCTGGCCCAACAGCAAAGAAACTGGCCCAAGAAGTAGCAGCCCAAGCGAAGGCCTTTGGAGGGCCCCTGTTTGAGCCCCATGTCACGCTGCTGGGTGGCATAGGTGGAGACGAAGTCCAAGTCTTGGAAGCAGCAAAACAGCTTGCTGGGCAGCTGAAGGTACGTGGCATGGACTGTGGATGCGTTGTGCAGCTGGACATCTGCCCGTCAGGGCTTGTGCTAGCTGCACTCAGGACTGCAGCTTTGAATGGCCCTGCCTGCAAGCATTGGGCCAACACATGCGTTTAAAAATAGCAACCTGGTCGTCTGATTCACTGTACCTTGCTGCTGGGTTACTGTTGTTCGTTTGTTGTTTTGTTCATGTATTGCTGCAGAAGATCAGACTGAACTTTCTGGACGTCTCCCATGGCAGCACTTTCCACAGATGTGTGTACATCATGGTTGCCAAGGAGGCAGCCATCATGCAGGCAGGGCAGCTTGCGAGGCAGGCATATGGCATGCAGGAGGGTGATTACATGCCCCATGTCTCACTGCTGTATGCAGATCCCACCCCAGAGACTGTGCAGCAGTCTCATCAAGCAGCCGTGACTCGCTTGTATGGGGAGGGAAGCGACTATAGCACACTGCTGACCGACACTGGGTACACTGCAGATGCCATAACGGTGTGGTGCACCCCAGCAGAGGACCTCACACTCGGCAGCTGGCGGCAGATTGCTGAGTTCCCCTTGCAGGACTGACTGCTGTAAATGCAGTTGTATTGGAACCCACGGTTTATATTTTTGCCTGTAACAACATGCCCGTTGCTGTTGCTGGTCTTCAGCTGGGCACATGTGCGTGTGCCCAGTGCTGTAGTTATGTGCAGTGCTTGTTTGCCCTATGCAGTGCAACAGAGCAGTTGATACTTTCCACTTCAAGGTGACACCGCTTTGGGAACACGAGCCGGTGTTGCTCAGCAATGCTGCATTGTTGGCAGCATGCCACATCAGCACTCTGACGGTTGCCAACCGCAAGTGCCGGGACCTGCGGATGCAAGAGTACAGCTTGGGTCAGGGTTTGTGTTGTGACCTGGAATTGCCACATGTTTCGAAAAATCGCCGTGCAGTGGTAACGGGCGTGTTGTCCGAATTGCGCGCGTGGAGCAGACCTTTCCTGGCCTGGCCAAACAAAGCAGTCCGACTGGACTTCAAACTCGCATCCTTAATAGTATCAATAAAACAGGTGTTGCGTGTCTGTTGCCTCAGGCGCCCAAAGCCCCTTGTGTCTGGTTTATATCAAAAGCAGCAGCTGCTGCTGAGCAGCACAACAGCAATTCAGTAGCACAACAGCAAAGCAAGGGGTGGTCTGTGTGACGTGCTGGCAGCCGGCAACAGCCCTAGGTATCTTTCGTCGATAATTGGTAGTGGATGCAGCTGGATGCATGGTAGTGATGCAGGAGCCCGGTACTGCCCCAGGCAGCTGGTGATCATTTGACCAGCAAACAGCATACGACCATGTTTGCCTACCTCAGGTGCGTTTGTCAACAAGCCACTTGCGCATGATTCTATCCTGCAGACAAAGCCTTGTCAGCTGCCCGCTCTGACTGCATGACTGTTGCCGGCTATGTGCTGCAGCAAGAAAATTGCCATCCCAGGAGGTTTGCCTCTCCGATGCATCTCATGGTGTGCTGAGTCTGGTTGGATAGCATGCGGAGGCGACAATGCCCTGCTGAAGGTGAGTCTACGCTCCTTGCTTGGCAAGGCTTGCAGCTTCAGCATGCAGCTTGGCAGTCTCTGGCTTGACTCCGCCCAAGCCGTCAGCAATGCTGAGGCGATTTTATCTATGCTGAACAGGTCTTCTGCCTGGATGGAGCAGTGCCAAAGGACACAGCCGCAGCAACAGCTGCTCCCGACAGTACAGCTCCAGGTGAAGCTGGTGGTGGTCACCCCAGCAAGTCGTTGTCTCAGAACCAGACCCTGGAGGGACATAATGGGGCAGTTGTGTGTGCAACTTGGAACCATGTTCACAACAAGCTGACCACCAGCGATGAGGTAGGGTTAATCATCGTGTGGACCCTCTGCAATGGCATCTGGTACGAGGAGATGATCAACAACAGGTGGGTCTTTGACATGGTCGTGTGGGTAGCAGTACAACGTAGCAACAAGGTCGCTGCACGGGGAGCATCATCGTGATTGCACTGTATTGAGTCGACAATAGCAACTCAATCTTTAACCCCCACAGCACTGACTAGCGACGAACAACGTTAGCAGCAGGTCAGAGCATCAGTACAGCCCCTGCAGCTGAGTGCAATGCTGTGCACTGCAGGAACAAGGGCATCGTCAAGGACTTGCGTTGGACAGCTGAGGGAGACAAGATCTGCATCGCGTACGATGACGGTGCTGTCATTGTGGGCAGTGTTGACGGCAACAGGCTGTGGGGCAAGGACCTGAGCCTGCAGCTGTCTATGCTGCAGTGGTCTCCCGATGGTGCCTTCATTGTCTTTGCGTCAGCAACCGGCGAGTGCCACACATATGACAGCAGTGGCAATGCAGTGGCAAAGGTGCAGCTGTTCTGCAATGAGGGCTACAATGGTGAGCACAGCATTGGTCTGACACGTCTGGCTGCTGGGTTGAGATGTCACTGTATGCCAGCAGAGTCTGTCCGTCAGCAGTGGTCTGTGATGCAGCTGTGGGCAAGGTGTACGGGTAGTGGTGAGGAGAGCGGCAGCAGCAATGGATAGATCTGCCCAGTGCATTTCGACTCATCGAAGTCAACTTGGCCAGTGCGTAGACATGCAAAGCAGTGGCCACACATGCATCACTGCACGTTGCTGCTGCAGGTGCTTGCCACGTTGTCGGCATCGAGTGGTACGCTGGCAGCAGGGGATATGCAGAGCCTGGCTGCCCTGTTCTGGCCATCTGCCTGGACAATGGGCGCATGCAGCTCATGCGGCATGACATGGACGACAACGCAGTGTGCATCGACACCGGCATGCGGCCGAACAACATCAAGTGGAACCACAATGGCTCTGTGAGTGGCCGCAGCATGCCAGTTGCAGCAGCTCCTGCAGATATACAGCAAGGCGCATGAGACCAGTGAGCATCGCGGCAGCATGCCGGCAGGCCTGTTGATAGGGTTTGGCCTACTAGCAGTATTTGTGGTGCCTGGCAAAAGCTGGACGTTTCGGCTGGCAGCTTGCTCTGTACTCACTGCACGTGCATATGTCTACACATTCATCACTCTTGCCTGCAGGTGTTGGCAGTGTCAGGCAGGCAGACCAGCCCAGATGGCCGAGAGCTGTGGCTGGTCCAGTTCTACAACCAGTCAGGCGAGCACCTGCGCACCATGCGCGTCCCTGGCAGGGGCATCAGCGACATGGCCTGGGAGGGCAATGGCCTGCGCCTGGCGCTGGCCGTGGACAACCACTTGTTCTTTGCGAGCGTGCGGCAGCCGCCTCTGTGGGGCTACTTTGCTGGCACTGTCGTGTATGCATTCAGCAAGCCAGACAGGCCCGAGCACTGTGTGATGTTCTGGGGCACCCACAGCAATGAGCGCAACACAAAGTATGTGAAGCGGGTCAACCACATCTGCGCTGCTGGCGAGGTCTGCTTGCTGGTGACCAAGGTGCGACAACTGTGCAGCAGCAGGGAAGTTCTGGTCAACTCTCAAGGTGCCGAGCTGCTCAGTTGACTTTCTAGGAATGATACGTGACTCTCTACAGCCAGTGCCAGGCGTGCACACAGGGTTGGATTGAATCCAATAAGGGTCAAGCACAGTTTCACTGTTGAGCCAGCCGTGACCTTACATGACTAGCATGGGCGTGACCGCTGTTGTTTGTGCACAGGGTGAGAGCCAAGGCGAGCACATCCTGATCTTGTGCAATGCCATTGGCAGCCCCGTGGACAGCAAGGTCATCGAGCTGGACCCAAAGTTTGTTGCAATCACAGGTGCGTGCAGACGTGAAGCAGCCTCTTGCAGCTGCACCTCAAGCCAGTGCAGGCACAAACACGCAGTGCAGAAGCCGTCTAGGCCTGGCTGTGCACGCCATGACGTTCTGACACTCCACAGCACAAAGGTGTCACTGGCATGTCACCGTAGTGTGACTCTTCAGCAGATAAAGGCCTTTTTCTATCGGATGCCAAATCCTGTGCATTTGATTGAAAGCTGTATTGTGTTGCTGTTGCGCAGACTCATGTGTGGTAGCAGCCTCCGAAGATGCAGTCTACATGTGGCAGTTCAGGAACAACTTCACACGGCAGCTGGCAAACGAGCCAACAGCTGCGCCTGCTGGAGCAATTGGCAGCACGCCGACTGCCAATGCAGGCGCTACAGCAGTGCCCAAGCTGCAGCGTGAGGGGCGGGAGCGGATGCTCCATATAGACAGCCCAGGCAATGCACAGGTACGCGTATGTCATAACTTTTGGGATGCAGTGTGTGCAGCGTGCGCTGCATGTGACCCAGTGGTTGATAAGGCTCAACAGCACGCATCTTGCCAGAAGAAGTGCACGGAACACAGACGCCTGTCCCAGCCACCCTGTACCTCACATGGACGGGTTGAGGGAGTCACAAGCAAACATCAAGGACTCAGCATCTGTGTGTGTTTCCTGCAGGCACCGGACCAGCTCAAGCTCTCACACCTGAACAGCACTGCAGACCCCATCTGTGCCATCACAGCACACCAGCACCTGCTGCTTGTGGCACGCAGCAGCGGGGTCGTGCACGCCTTCAGCCTGCCAACCCTCGGCCTGGAGGGTCAGTGTGTGCTGCGCAGCAGGCCCCAGCGGCTGCTGCTGAACTGCGACTGCAGCAAGGTGGCTGTGGTGGACTTTGCGGGTGTGTTGAGCCTGCTGGTGATGACCCAGGGCGGCCCTGGCAAGCTGCAGGGGGAGCAACTCAGCCTGGAACGCAAGGTGGGGCTGATGGACATCTGAGGACGCCAGCTGCACCTCAAGGCTTGGGCTGTCCGCGCATGTGCATTTCTGGCTTGCATGCAAACGGCAGCGCAGGCTGAGTTGTTGATGACAGCATGGGAGAATGCAGCCCCAAAGCCACCACAACCAGGTTTCAAGTGCACAGGGGTCTCAGGGTCCCCTAGCTTCAGTGCAGGTGGTGCAACTTTGCAAGCGCAAAGAAACACTCTTGCTGCACACCTGCATGTAGACTTGAACACACGCATAAGCACTCTGGCAGTCAGGCTTCACCCTTCGACCTGTTGGTGCGCTGGCTTCCTGCCTGCAGGATGTGTGGGACATGTGCTGGGCGTCAGACAACCCTGAGCTGCTGGCCATCATGGAGAAGGGGCGGCTGGTTGTGCTGCGGGGCAGTGAGGCAGAGGAGCCCATCAGCAGCAGCGCATGGCTAGCAGGCTTCAGTGACCTGCAGGTACGCTGTGATGGGACTTGCCTGAACCTTCTGCACTGCTGCAAGGATGCACCTTCATGGGCACTGCTGCAAGGATGCACCTTCATGGGCACTGCTGCTGATGTCGCATGTGTTCGATTCAAGGCTTGTTGGAGTCTGACGGCAGGAGATGAGCTGGTTGCACATAAGTGTTGTGTCTGCACTGAATTTCGCCATGACTGCTGCAGGTGCATGGTGTAATGCTGGACGACATCATGCAGCAGCC
>QAXK01011554.1:0-10273 GCA_004335735.1 Chlorella sp. KRBP | reverse complement strand
GGTGAGTCATGGTCATGGGCCATGAACTTGGATGCCTGTGTGCATGCATGCATGCAGCAGGGGGGTAAGCATGGCACTGGGTGTGCTGCAGGTCATGGGTGAGTCATGGTCATGGGCCGTGAACATGCATGCATCTGTGCCAAACAGCAGTGCACATGGCACTGGATGTGCTGGGCTTCATGTGTGAGTCATGGCCATGAACAGTGGTGCATGCCATCATGGTGATCCAGTGAGCTGGAGCATGCTGCTGTGTCCTGCTGCACACAGATACGGGTGAGTTGTGGTCAGGTGGGCTGAGCATGATTGGAAGGGTGTTGGTTGTGCAAGCGAGTTGTAGCGAGATGGTGTGGCAACACTGACACCCTGATCTGTGTCGCGCTGTGTGCAGGTGAGGCAGGGTTCAACACACTAGAGCGCAGGTGGTACCGGCCAACACTCGAGGTGGTGGGCATGTGGGGTGGCTTCACAGGTAGGTGCCTGGTGGTGTGATGCAACCATGGTGCAGCTCCAATGGCCTGTGGCTTGTGACAGTCGTTTTTGAACTCTTGTCACAGCAAGGCATGTCACATGCACAGTGTGCACCCAGCTGTGCATGCTGCAGGCTTGCTGCTGCCACAAGGACGTCCACAAAGCACACACAAGGCGGCAGTCACTCCTGTACGACCATTGCTGTTGGCACATGCGACTTCAGTTCTTCCGGCAACACAGCATGAGCCCACCGGGCAATGCTTGTGAGATACACTGCTTTGCCCTCCATTTCCCCAACCACCGCTGTCCTGGCACCCACCCACCCACCTACTCACCCGCTGTCCTCAGGTCAGGGCATGAAGACTGTGATTCCTAGGACTGCATCTGCCAAGATCTCCCTGCGCCTGGTGCCCAACATGACTCCTGAGTATGTGACAGCCAAGGTCAAGCAGCACCTGGAGGCGTCTGCACCCCCTCACACAAATGTGACCGTGCAGGTGCTGGGGTTTAAAGCCAACCCCTGGGTCAGGTGAGGCGCGTGTGGACATGTTGCTGCCTGGGGATGTACTGCCAGCTGGGGACATACAATTGCTCTAAAATGAACTGACCGCCAGGGATTTTCTGCTGCCTTGGAATGCGTGGCTGCCAAGGGATGTACGGGATGAACAAGGGATGATGATGAGGCCCGTAAACCCTTGTAGTCGCCTGTGTGCTGCATGTAAAGCCATGCGCGAAACTACGTGCTTGGTTGACGCACCACCTCTGCACCTCTGGTTCCCATTGCCTCTCTAAGTTTTGCTACTCATCCCGCCTGCCTGCATGTTGCTGCATTGCTGTGCAGTCCAAAAGACACCCCTGGCAACAAGATCTCAGCACAGGTCCTGGAGAGGGTGTTCAACAAGGCTCCTGTGTACTACAGGGATGGCGGGACCATCCCAGCGCTGGCATACTTCCAAAGCATCCTGAGTGTTGACACCACAGGTTTCGGGTTCGGTCTCGGCGATCACATACACGCACCAAATGAAAGGACACCTGTTGGGCAGTTCCACATTGGCAGGACTGCTTATGTTGAGATGCTGGCAGAACTGGGCAAGGTGTGGCCAGCTTCTGCAGTCAAAGGCAGCAGCACCGAAAAGAAGAAGCATAAGAGGCCCAGTAAAAAGGGCGGCAGCAGCAGCTCTGTGGACGATTTTGAGTACGAGGGTACTGACAAGCAGGAGTTGTAGCACAAGTGGCAGTTGGCAACCGCTGGTGCTAGTTGTGACAGTTGTAGCAGTTTGTTTGCCGTGCGAGTGAAGAGCACTTGGCAACCGGTAATGGTCGTCAAGAGTGTAAGTCTGTGCATATGTGTTGCTGTCCGCTACGAATCTGACATCCCTGGCGATCTAGTTGGGTCGATCGTGCTTACAGCACGTTTCGTGAACTCAGTTAGCACCCTCTCCGACAATGGCTGGTGCCAAGTATGCTTTAGTGACTGGTGGCAACCGTGGTATCGGACTGGAGCTGTGCAAGCAGCTCGTGGCGAAAGGCAAACCTGTGCTGTTCACAGCCAGAAATGCTGATCAAGGTGTGGACAAAGACTGCAGGGCCTCCCCCGGGTGCAGCTGTCATGTTGAATGATGTACTCCTGGATAGTTGTTACGGCGTTGTGATGTCCTGGACGAGGCCCTGTAACACGTGTCTGGTACATGCATCACGCTGCAGCCACCCTACTGTTCCTGTTGTATTGTTGCTTGTGCAGGCAAGAGTGTTGCAGACAGCTTGACAGCAGCTGCACCATCTGCAGTTGTGAAGTGTCTCGAGCTGGATTCAGCGAACAGCAGCAGCATCCAGAAGCTGGCAGCTGTAGTGCAGCAGGAGTATGACCAGCAGATTGACCTTTTGGTGAGCATGTGTGACATTGCTCCTCAAGAGCCTTGCTGGGTTCTGTTGTAGCTGTCACTTGCTGTTTGTACTAGTCAGCTAACATCAACTGTAGGAAAGCTATCTTGTGTAGGTGATGGGACCACATGCTGTGTCCTGAGCCAGCCAGCCAACCAGCTAGCCAGCCTCCATGCACAGCCTCCAGCTGCAGCACCCTACAAGCAACTTGTGTCAGCACTTTGGGCCTTATGCTGCATCCAGTGCCTACACTGCGCACAGTGTGCTGCAGTTGCCACCTTTCAAAACTCCCAACTGTGCTGCACATCACACAGGGACCAACACCCCCTCGTGTGTTTTGGCCCGCAACCATTGACCTGTGCTTGGGTGCTGCTGCGTCTGTTGCTTCACAGGTCAACAATGCAGGCATCCTTATCAGTGGGAAATGGGACCAGGAGTCGTACGACAGCACATTTGCAGTCAACACCAAGGGACCCATTGCGCTCGGCCAGGCCTTGCTGCCACACCTGGCTCCTGATGCAGTCATTGTCATGGTCTCTTCAGGTAGGGCGAAAGGCCGCACTCCTAGCTTGCGTTTGACGGTTTGCAGTTGTCTTGGTTTCAGTGGACTTGGCAGTACTATGGAAGGTGTCTTTAGCAGGCAGCGACAGCAGTGTACGGGACAACGGCAGTACCTGCAGCACTGACAGCAGTCCAACTACATCACAGTAGCTTCTGAGTCACAAGCCAGCTCACCCTGAGGCCTTCAGAACTGCAAGTGTTGCAAGCATCGCCACAGGATGTGGCCAGCGTGCACAAGCCGGTATGCCATGCACACAGGCGATGCCATGCTCATCATTGGAGGAATGCAAGCCCTGCCAGGGGTGTGTGCGGCACACCATACATGCCACGTACCACAACTGAAACATGTGATACTCCTGCTGCTGCATGTTGATGCTGTGTATCATCGCAGGTCTCGGCCGCTTGGAGAACCTGTCTGATGACTACCAGGCAGCAATCAAGGCAGCCAACGGCATTGAGGCGTTGCAGGTGTTACCGCCACTCAACCATGCAGCTTGTTTTGCACACCCTGACCCTCAGTGCGCTCTGAACTGGACGTCAAAAATCCCACAGCTTTTGGTGCACACCCAAGCCCCAGCATGCTGTCTACTGACCGTCATCTTCAACTTCATCCGGCCGTGGCACACACCCAAGGCTCACTGCTCTGTTGGTTGCTGGCAGCGGCCCAGGAGTCCTGACAAGCTGTTGCTGTTGTGCTGCGCAGGCCATCTCCTTCCAGCCAGACAGCCAGATGGGCAAGGGTGCTCCAGCCCAGGGCGGGCATGCCCCCACCTACTCTGTGGCCAAGGCAGTCCTGAACAAGGCAGTGCAGCTGTTGGCTGCTGATGAGGGCTTCAAGGCACGTGGCATACGGGTGGCTTCCACATGCCCCGGCTGGTGCAGGTGAGTTCTGCATGAGCTACGTACTTTGTGGATCTGTTTGAAGAATTGCGAAGGGTTGTTTTGTGTATGCAGAGCTGCCAGTGCCTGCTGCCAGTTGGCGTGCATAGCAGCGCTTCGGCGGCAATCGCGTGTCCTTGGGGCTGCAGGGGAGCCTTTGTTCCAAGCAGGACACAGGGGTGTAAACTAGGAGGTGGCCAACATGCGGTCTTGTTGTGGTGTGGTGTGGGGCGGGTGCAGTGGCAGTGGCAGTGGCAGCGGCAGCTACAGGGGCAACCAGCCAGTGTAGGGAAAGGTTGTTCTTTGACCATAGCAGGTACTGCGGCAGCAGCAGGAACTACAGCTCAGCAGGCACACTCATGCTGTGCTGCTGTTGATGCTGCTTGCAGGACGGACATGGGCGGGGCCAATGCAGACCGTTCCTCAGAGCAGGGTGCAAGCTCGGTGCTGTGGCCCTACTTCAACTGGAGCAGCAGCATGCAGGCATCCTTCACGAGGGATGGGGAGGTCATGCCTTGGTGATGGGTGGAGGGCCGTGCTGGTTGTGTGTTGGTGCACTGAGAGTGGAAGCATTCCTTGTGTGCAGGATAGCTGCGCAGCATCGCGTGCACGCCTAGCTGTGTGCTGCTGCCCTGGTGTTGGTGTCTCAGCATAGGTGACCTCCGAGGTCACTTCTGAGTCAGGATTGTTGTATAACAGTGACAGCATTGTTTGAGTCTTTATCTTTTCGGGTTGTTTGGCGGGTGTCTAGCCATTGCTGTCATCAGGCAGATCCTGTTGTGTGTCACACAGATTGTCACGGTGGGCGCCATCAAGCGTGATTGCAGTTGCCGATTGTCACAACAAGAGGCCATTTCTGCTGCTGTAGCCACACAGCCATTATGCCAGCTGCTGTCCTGTCCTTCTTTCATCTGCACAAATGCCGCGCCCATAGACTTTGGTTTGAAATGGGTAGGCTGCCAGAGCCTGCCTGCTGTGATCTTCTCTGGTTCTGCTTGTTGCAGTTGTTGTGCATCGTCAAGAGCTCATCACCACTTGGCATTCATTGGCGTTGTGGCCATGCAGCTGACAAGCTCACCAAGGTCACGAGCACAATCTGCATATGCTCTTGAGGACGGACGCTGCCAGTCAAGGGGTACCAAATTGCTGTACAATGTGGCAGGCCTGCTGTTGCTTGATATGAAGCAGGTTGACAAGGTGCCACTGTGTAAGAATGTTGATGTGATTTCAAGTGTTGAATGGCCACCAGCATGCATGATGCATGTAGTGTGTTGCTGTGCCTGCCAGGACACCTGCACAGCCACCCTGAATTGAGCGGACAATGACTTACAAAAGGATCACAGGGTGATCAACCATCTTGGTTTGTAGTTTCTGAACGGGTCGGCATTCAGATGCCCAGCAGCAGCACGGCAGTTTGCATGCCATGCTGAGCTGACCCCCAACCGAACATCACCTGGGGCCCACTGACGCCAAAAACGTGTCTTGGCAGAAAGCAACAACACTGAAGAGCTAATACTGAAGACACACAAGCAGTTGTGCATTCTGCCGGGACAGACCCACATGGTTAACCAGTGGCTAACTTGTAGTCACTGGTCCCAACACCTTGCACATCACTAACTGTAGCCAACTTCACCATTGCATTCAACCAGTACACAGCACGCAAAATGTGTGTTTCATGGCATCACCGGCAGTGGGATTGCAGTGACACAACATGATCTTCGGCTGAGCATGTATCAGCTTCGACACGAACCTGTTGCAAGGTTCAAAGAGAGCTGAGCTGTCGCCCAAACACGTCCGACTGCAGCAGCAGCCTGCTGTATGGAAGCCATGCTGTGGCACCTTGCGGTGCGTCCAGTGTCAAGCAATCTGGCAGCTGGGCTGTGCAACCTGCAGGTGTGTGCTGCAAAGCCTTGCAGGTGCATGACGAAAAGAGAGACAAAGGACGGCGCACAACTTGGCCTAGCCCTGGACTTCTGATGCAGGAAAGCCTCTGGCACTACATGGTCAGACTGCACTGTGTAGCCGATACAAGATGGCACCTGCTTTTTTTGACAAGACACGTTGCATTGTAGGCCAAGCCTGCAGTGCAGCTGCCGCCACAACACAAACCCAGCACATATGTCGACTGTATCACTGCTGTAGCATGTCGACCAACAGCGTCGCCACTTCAAATCGGCATAAGAAAGGGGCTAAGCTAGACTCGCGCTGGTTACTGAAGGAAGGGCAGATATGGTTGTGGCACCAATCCGCTGGCTGACTACCTGATGGCCTACAGATTGATGATGAGCCCACCATACAGCAGAGTCAAACTTTGGCAAGGGGTCTGCAGAACAGATCAGCAGACAACAAACATCACAAAGCTACCTATCATAGTTGGCAGTTCACTGCACCATGAGAGTTTCCTGCACACTTCATATACCCAAGATGCTGGGCACGAGGCATTATTCTGCAGGGGGATCTTCATGCGCCTCATGCCTCAGCACTGCCCTCCTCGTGCATGCTGGCGTGCTCGTTGGTGCTGCTGTGCTCCTTGGTCAGCCCACCGCTGTGCTCGTTGGGGATGCCGGCATGCTCGTGGTGCTCGTTGGTGCTGCTGTACTCCTTGGGCAGCTCACTGCTGTGCTGGTTGGGGATAGTTGTGTGCTCGTCGTGCACCTTAGTGCTTCTGTGCTCCTTGAGCAGCTCACTGCTGTGCTCGTTGGGGATGCTGGCATGCTCGTTGTGCACCTTGGCGCTGCTGTGCTCCTTGAGCAGCTCACTGCTGTGCTCGTTGGGGATGCTGGCTTCCTCATGGTGCTCCTTGGTGCTGCTGTGCTCGTTGTGAAGCTCACTGCTGCAGTGGGTGACACTGTTGGCGTGCTCCTCGTGGTCCTTGGAATCATCACTGGGCTTGGAGTGCTCTGCATGCAGGCTGTCACTTGCAGCGCGCAACACCATGTTGGACGGGGCAGCGATGGGGGCCTTCAGGACGCTCTGGCTCACTTCATCTACCAGGGCATCTGGCAAGGCCGCCACAGTCAAGCCTGAGAGCTCCTGTGACACTGCAGGGCGGGGCACAGGCACGCACACCAGCACAGATGTGAGTTAGCGCTGCAGGACGTAACCATAAATCGGGCAGGACATGCAGTTTGAACCACTCTGCTAGGAAGCTGTGCGGATCTCTTCTCCAGCATTCCATACGTGTTTGGTGTTCTGAGTGAGATAATTCTCAGGGCAGCAGCCTGCCTACAAGGCTTGCCAAGGCAACCCGCATGGTCAAAGACATGGCGCCACTGTGTTCAGCACATGCCATGAGCATTCTGCTGCATGCACGTACATGTACAGCACGCATGCTGATGCAGTAGGTCGCACACACAGATGGACAGTTCTTATGTGGTCGCAGTGTTACCTGAGCTGTTGCTCTTGATGCTGTGCTGGATAGCAAAAGCGTCTGCTGTTGTCTTGCGATTCCTGTGGCCGTCATCACCAGGCTCCCCATCTTGGCCCTGGTGCCCTTCAAGCTCTTGTCCTGCAGGTGCTGGCTGGTGCTCTGAGCTGTCTGCTGCATCAACAGGCTTGTGCTGGGGTTGCTCCTCTTGGTGAGTGCTGTCCTGCAGGTCTGCATGGGCAGCATGCTGTGCCTCTTCTGTGCTGGGGGTGTGGCTGCCCTGCAGGCCGTGCTGACCTAGGTCAGGTGCATACTGGGATGTCTCAGGGTCTGCGAGACAGTGGCTGATCTTCTGGTCTGCCAGTGGGTTTGTGGTCTGCTCTGCTGCATCTTCAGGGGGAGTCAGGGTCACTTCTTGAACAGGCTTCAGCAGGGATGCTGCATCAACATAGGGCTTGGCCTCTGCAGCAGTGTGTACCGTGTCGTCGTGCTGAGCCTTGGGAACTGTGTGGGTCTCACCCACGTTGTTGTTTCGATCTGCAGATGAAGCAGATGCAGCTGATGGTGGAGCTGCAGCAGGAAGGACCTCATGGACGCCTGGGGCCAAGGCCTGGGGTGCTGCTGCCGTGGCCGTTGCTTGCACGTGCACATGTGCAACGTCTTGATGGGGCTTTTCCTTGACGTCTCGTGGCGTCGTGCAGCTCTCATCAACATGTTGTGGGGCCTGCAGTGCCACCACCCAGGTTTTCAGCACATGCCACCACAAACATGGCATGCAGAGCAACCGATAACGAGTACAAGTAAGTTGAAAGCACCATACCTCAGAAGCCACGCAGCCTTGGGAGGAACAGGCTTGTCCCATGCTGCAGCTCAAACAACTCAGAGATGGAACTTGAAACGTGGCCAACGGCTGCCCAAAGCCTTCGGTCAGCAACGCTCGATACGAGCATGTACATGAGATCAACCTACTTCACTACTCAATCAGATAAGCTGGCAGTTGTTGGGTCAAACACGCTGTACCCCAAACCTTGTTATTATGTAAAGAGCATGCCAACGATCCTCGAACGGGTTTTAAAACTCATTTGAGATACCTTCCGAGCTGGGTTTTTGGCAGAGTAGTGTTCCCCGACAGCGTGGTGAACATGTGCTGTGCAGACTTTCCTGCAATGTAGTGCATTCCTCAATTCCCACCTGGACGGCTTCACAAGCCTGCCTAGCTCTGCCTTCAGACAATGCTTACACAGCATCAAACCCACACATAACCTGTGCACGCAGCAGCTGTGCCTTGTGTTGTGTACATGGTGTCTGAACATGTAATCTCTTGATCCAGGATCAAACCCCAGTTCTTGTGTCAACGACTGACGTCAGGTGCTGGCGATGTGGAACGGACCACCAACATTACACAGCTGTGTTGTGTTGAATAGATTCTGCTACTCTCCCTCCATCTCAATCAGGACATACAGTGGCAAGCCCTCCAGCTTCTCCCTGCCTTTCAAGGCTGGCAGCTCGATCACACACGCTGCCTCCACAACATCAGCACCAACCTTCTCTACAGGGCACACAGCAGCACAGCACGCAGATGCAGTACGTGAGTGGGTGTAGGACAGTGCACGCAGCAGTTGGCGACATGCAGTCCCTGGCGCTTGGCCCCTTAACCCTAACAGACACCCATACCCCCTGCATGCTGCTGACATGCATAGGTCTGGAGCATGTCAACAGTACATGCGGCTGCAACAGCAACATGAGTGGCAAGCAACGTGCACAAGCAGCAGCAACCGCGTTGAATGCTAGCAGGATGCTGTCCCCGTGTCTGCTGGTCAACTGCAGCTCAAGCATTGAACTCACTCATGAGGTTGATGCCGGCCTTCAGGGTACCTCCAGTGGCGATCAAGTCATCAACCTGCACACCACACAAACACCTTGTCAGGCAAGCAGGCATGCATACTATGATAGCTGCTTTAGGTGCAGCATGCGCTGAATTGTGCCAAGGTCAAGCAGCATGCGGAGGGCCAGCTTGGCTCGAGAACCAGTTCCTGCCATCAACCCATGAGTTTAGCAACTGCAGCCTTGTTGGACGCGACATGCCAGCTGCTTGAGACTCGTGTGCCGCCCTATGAACAGGCAGCCTGCCGGTGGTACTGAATTGTAGGGCCACGCCGCTGTCACAAAGCACGCCGCTGCTGTCCCAGACACAGCACAGTGTAGCTCATATACAGCCGGAGTGGCACAGCATGCACGTGCTGCATGACATCCAATGCCACAGGAGCAACTGCAAACAGCTTAGAACAGCACCCAGGACTCACCAGCACCACTTTGTTACCCGGCTGCACAGCGCCTGTGTGCATCTCGATCTTGTCTGTCGAGTACTCTGTGTCATATGACTCAGAGATGGTCTCTCCTGCAGGACAGCAGTAGTGGTACACACGCCATCAGTATGCAAGCCAGGTGCCCAGTGAGCAAAGACACGCCATGTTGATGGGTGCATATCCTTGTTGCCGCAACTTCTGCTGCAGCTACCCCTGGTTGGCCACTGCTGCCACTGCTTGTTCCTGCTGCCCCTTGCTTGCAACTGTTGCGCTGGGAGGCTGCTCCTGCTGGTGTCTGCTGGCACCATTGCTGCGGGGCCGGAGCTCTCGCAAGCAAGTGGCATCAGTGAAGTGCAGACATATAGCCGTCATCCTCCTGCTGCTGCTGGATGTTAGGTGACTGCAAACCAGATCCTGCAGTCACTGCATTGTATAGCACAGTCACTGCGCTGTGCCCTGACTGCGGTGACCAGCCCATTGCTGCCCACCCGGGAGTTTGCCAGGCTTGCGCAGAGGCACAAAAGCACAGCCCAACGCCAGTGCCAGGGGCGCTCCGAAAATCAAGCCACGAGCCTCAAAGCCTGGAGAGCAAGGGAGTGAGGCATGTTGGTGTGTCAGCATGCAGTGCTCCTTGTGCGGCCTTGATTGGCACTCCCTATGCAATCCCTGCGCCTGTGCCTTGCTAGCTGCACTGAGCTTCCATGTGATATGTGTATGTGTATGTGCACGAGTGGGCCTCATCCTCTGCAAAACAAGGTACAGCGTGCGCTGAGGGGGGTTGAGAGAGGGGAGGGGAGAGGGGAGAGGGGGG
>QAXK01011548.1:0-11850 GCA_004335735.1 Chlorella sp. KRBP | reverse complement strand
CGGCCCCCTGCTGCTGCTGCCTGCCGTGCCTGTTGCTGAGTATGTGGAAGCCCCAGCTGCTCCTGTGCTGCGGTGCTGCTGCTGCATGGGGCGACACCGGCTGGGATGCATCTGCATCTGAGCTGGCTGCTGCAGCAGCGGCTGCCTGCGTGCGGCCAGAGTAACACGATCGAGGAGCCCTGCTGTAGCATGACCTGCAGGCAGTGAGGTCAGCGTCAAGGTGTGAGCAAGGTGAGATGTGGTGCACACTATGGCATCCGCCAGTGGCGTAACGTTAGTGTGATGCAGCGCGCCACAGTGACAGCAGGTGGAGTGACGCAGAGGGCGGGAACAGAGTGCCAAGTACTGCATGTCCCACTGACTGCCCGCACGCGAGTCTACCAGCCAGCACGGCCCTAACTCAGGCCGCAGATGTAGTGGCCATTGGAGCTCCCCCCATGGCCCACATGTTTTAAAAAGCACACAAAAGCACACAAAACACAGATCAACCAGCTGACACCAACCTGAAGGAAGTGGCTGCTGTGGAGAGGATGTTGCGCTGCGTCCATGCACCTGCTGAGTCCAGCCGCAGGGCCCGTATGCTGGAGCCAAAGTTGGCAGACAGGCGCTGCTGCACGTCGCCTTGAAACTCAGCAAACCAGGAGGACTGCGTGACCTGCAGCCGCGTGACAGGGATTGTTGTGATGAACAACATCCCAAATACTATGTGAGCCAGCTGCAGACTGATGACGGCACGTATATGCTGGGTTACTCACATGTGTGTACCCAACCACACCCCCATCCCCGAAACACGCAGCAAGGTTGCGGCACACATGCATGCGAGGCCTGCCTGATAACGCAGCCTGTCCAAAGCCTAACAACAAAATCTCGAGTCCAGCCACCATGTATCAACCACCAAACGCCAGAAGAATCCTTGAGCAAAGGTTGTAGGAGGCCCAGCCTCACCTCATCGCGCAGCCTGTCCAGGGCCCCAGAAGAGAAGGTGGGCACAATGTCAGTGCCGTGGACCAGGGTGGTCACAAAGGGCGCACAGCTGGCGGCCAGGTCCAACGTCATGCAGGCAGGGCAAGCAATGGCCCAGGCAGTTGCAGAGGACAGCTCTGGCACCTGCACGAAGCACCACACAACAAGTAGCAGCACAGGCAGCAGCACAGGCAGCAGGCCAGGCAGCAGGACAGGCAGCAAGAGATTGAAGGGCTTTCTTGCAAAACGGGTGGACATGAAGCCGCCAGGTCCAGCATTATGCCGACAGCGCAGGACGCGGCAGTGGCTGTGCCAGTAAGCAGAACAACCCCAATGGCATGCATGTCGACTGTGTGCCAAAAGGCGCACCTTTTCTCGCATCATCATTGTCAGCATCGCTGCTGTGCCCCCGCCCATGGAGTGACCTGCAGTCATGACACAATCACCCAGTGTGTGTGTGAAGTCGCCAAGCATGGTAGCACTAGGCATGAACGATAAAAAACATCACGGCAATGGGGTGACATCCAGAGCAGGCATACAGAGCTCAGCAAGCTTGCGCAAACCGTCCATTCTGAACGGCAATAACTCTGGAGGCTGCCCAAGCATCTTCAAAGCAGGCCAGCTGTGTGCCCTAAGCTGTGACCCGAGGCTAGCCACAGGCTGTTGTGTGCAGCTGCATGCAGCAGGGTTGCGAATTGATTACATCTATTAGCATGAGTCAGTGGTTCCCACTCACCCACAATGCGCAGCTGGTAGCCAGGATGTTCATCCAGCGCCTGGATGAGGCTCGCCTTCGTCTGACTCAACAGCCAGCGTGCAGCAGCCAACATACCCAGGTGGCTGTAGCCGAGTGCTACACCCTCAGGCGTCACCACATGGTGTGGCTTCACAGTCCCTGCAGGAAAACAACCATGCATGTCATGGCAGTCAACATGCCGGCCCTTGTCTGGCGCAGAAAGCTAGCAGCTTGCATGCCTGGGTCAAACACGCCAAGAGCATCAGTCTGCTGATGTCAGCAATGATCCCAGTCAGGGACCACGCTCACTGCCGCAGCCCCACAATGGAATCAAAGTCTGTCAGCAAAGCATGTGTTGAGGCATCGGCCTGCCAGTGACCCACTTTTGCAGCCCTTCTTAGTGGCACACAGGGCCTGCATGCAGTGACACTGGCAAGCTGTCATGGACAGATATGCACTGCAATTTTGGAGAACAGGCCACCTGTCGAGGCACGCACCTGTCAGGCTGGTGAACATGTCGCTGCGTGAGTGTGTGCCACGCACACACAGGATTATGGTCTGTGACTGCGAGTCCCGGAAGATGACGTACGCAGGCCGCAGCAGGCCCGCAGTGGGGCTGTGCTTCAAGACATCGTGGGCCTCTGCAATATGTGATGTGTGAGCAGCAGTGAGCGGCAGAAGCACAAAGCGCACAGCACCCTTCTGTCCCTCAGAGCCAGCTGCAACCAGATTGCGGCCAGGCAATTACCTAACGATGGTGACACTTTGGAAACACGAACCACCCAGAATCCTCCTGGCTCTCCATGGGGTGTGACGGACTGGCGTGAAACATTGTGCCAGGGACAGCACGGTGTGGGTGCTCCTCACTGCTGCTGCTGAGTGGTGGCTTGGGCGCATATGAGCACAGCAGCCAAGAGCTGCTGCCAGTTTGTTGCCACCGCTGCCAGGCACCCACCTAGGCCTGTGGTGATGCGCCAGTGCTTCAGCTGAAGCTCTGGCTTGTGGTGCTTGAGCCCCTGGCAGTACAACATGTACCGCTTGACCTCCTGCAGCTGCTGGATGAGGTCGCGGGCGTGCTGAGGCTGCATGTGCGCATCATGCAGCACCTGCCCTGCTGCTGCAATGTCAGCGGCAGGGTACTCCTCCGTTGACCGTCGTGCCAGGTATGCGAGTCCAAAGAAGAGGTCGATGGCGTGCCACCTGCCAAAGGTTTCTTGGTACATATACCTGTGATTGTATGAACACAGTGTTGGTGTGTCAGTGCCTGGTGCAACTGCAGACAGTGCTTTGCGCTGTCAATGAGCTGGGCATGTATGAAGCATCAAGTAGCGACCTGCACAGAAAGGCCAGAGTCCTGCTTGCGGGACTCGAGGAGCCACCAGCATGACTGCCCCTCTCCATGCACTGCAGCTGCCTTGGTGACAGCTGCTGCGAGTTCAAGGAACGACAGCGCATCTGCTGCATCAGCGACCAACCTGACAAGATAGCTAGCAGAACGACGACACCTATGTACACGAACTCGGTCCTGTTGTGGGATTTACATGCACCCTCTGAGTACGCTGCAGCAACCTGCGGCACCAGCGAGCAACACTGACCTGAGAGCTTCCTTGAAAAGGTAGAGGGTCTCCGACCATGTTGTCGGTGGCTGTTCTGTGCGTGCATGCGTTTCCAAGGGTGCTGGAAGGTCAATCACACCAGCATATCCACACTGCTGCCACCGGCGAAGCCACACATAGAAACCAAGGGCAGCTGCGCCAGTGGCGACAACAGAAGACATTGCCCTGTGAACCTGAGACCAACATGGGCTGGGGCAGCTTCAACTGACCCCATGAACCACCTCAAGCCATCAAGCCTCGCCAGGACTGCATTTTGTTGAGCTGTGCTGCCCTGACAGGGTGTGTGACAGTTGCAGGAGCGGGCTGGCACAGGATTTGAGTTTGGGAGGACGTCCAAGCACCTGAATACGGTGAAGATGTCAAAAATGAGGCACGTCCGTTCCAGAGACTGGTCTGGATCGTGCAACTGCCCACTTGCGCGCCTGGGACAGACCGTTGCGAGTGTGATGTGTCCGTGTGAGACATTCGTACGTCTGACGGTGGCCTTCGGCGATAGAACTTCTTCCCTGTCGTTTGTAGGGTAGGTAGTGCCTGGCTGTCTAATGCGTAGGCACAGATTCGCACCCGACGGTTGCACAGATCGTGGTGATTCAGCATCGTTGTTGGGAGCAGGAGAGTGTGTCAAAGCGAGGTATAAGGTTGACAAATTGTTTTTGTTTGCCTCCGTGAATGGTATAACCGGAACGTTCCTGAGCACCGCCCGTTTCACCTGCTGCTGCTGACTCCTCAGGGTCCCAGCAGGCATCTGACCCTCTCAAGCAGCTGTGGCCAACATGAGCAACAAATATGAGGTCATGCAGGCTCGTGAGAACTACCCACGGCAGTGGGAGGTGCCACTCACGGAGACCTGCATCAAGCGCCCAGGCTGTGAGTATACGTGCTGACAGCAAGTTGCTGCGGTACTGCCAAACATCGTGTGCTGCAGACAGACCTGGCTCTCAGAGAGTCTGATCAGGAAGCTCATACCGAAGTGCGTATTTTGCTGCTTGCAGTCTGCTGCTATGCCATGTTTTGTGGCTGGTGCGCCTCCTATGGCCTCCGCAAGCAGGTCCTGTATGGCGACATGTCCAGGTGGGTAAGAGCAGTGGATGTCGGTGCTATCAATACAAACAAGCTGCACAGCAAGTGCACTGCTGACTTTGAAGGTGTGAGGCTTTATCTGAGATTGATCACGACTGTTGTTGTGTGTTGTGCAGGTACATCTGCTGCAACGGCACCTGCCCTTGCAGTGGTCGCTGTGGCGAGCAGAAGAGCCCAGAGTGCTGCCTGTGCCTGGAGGTGGGTTGACCACAAGGGCGCGTTAAGCTACCTGTGCTGCTTGGGAGACCGCCTTTGACTACCACCTTGGTTCACGGCCGCACATACTGGCCTCACGTAGCAGCTGCTTGATCCAGGGGTGCTGTTGCGAGCAGCAGAGCCCAGATTCCTGATGGCCTTGCTTTACATCAGCCATGCTCGTCAGGCTTTCCCTGACCGTCTGTCTTGGCTGTGTGGTTGCTTGTGCCTTGACAGGTCACATGCTGCTTCGCCCAGTCTGTGGCCGCCACCCGCTGGGCCATCCAAGACGAGCTGAGGCTGCAGACCACCCCCTGTGACAACTGCATCATCGGCACCAGTGAGTGTCGTCAAACAGCTCACTGGCAGGCCCAAGACAGCTGCCATGGCAGCCCTCCACTGTATTGTTTAGCTATCCTCCGTTGTGGTGGACAACCCTCCCACAGCATGCATGCCTGTTAGGTTGTGAGTCCACAGCATGGCGTGCTACTCAATTGCTCTCTGGCAGACAGCACGCCCGTTGGCGATCAGTGGTGTGGATCTGTATCCGCCATCATAGTACCGTACTCTCCATGTGACTTATGCCTCTTGTGCCTGCCTTTTTGTGCCCCCCCCCCAGTGATTGCTATGCAGTACTTTGCATGCCTTTGCAGCATTGCTGCATGCCTGACAGGTAAGTCGGCACCTTGGACCCTTCACGCCAAAAGGAACGAGGTATCAGTCACTAGACAGGGAGCAGCATTCTGCACTTTCCGAACCCCAACAGCAGGAGCCACATGCTACTGTAAGCTTTGGCTGTGGCTGCATCCACCAACATAAGCCAACGGCTTGTGGATGGTGACAGGCCCACAACACACCTGCTGTAGTCCTTACTGGTGCATCATCACGTGCAGGACTGGCCTCTTCGCATCAGGAAGAAAGAAAGCCCAATAATTCTCATGGTAAACTAATCAATTTGCATTCATCAAACTACCCGTCTGCATGTTGGTGTCCTGACTGCAGGGTCTTCTGAGATCAATGACCTGGCGCAGCTGCTCGACTGCGTGGCTGATGTGCTGTGGTGCACCGTCTGCGCATGCATGCAGACCCAGGCCAAGCAGGTGAGATGTGCGGTGTTGGAGCTCCTGGCAGACATGCAGCTATCCTGCAAGATGGATGACAGGCACATGTTGATCCTGCATCATGGGTTTCGTCCTGCACGTCTGGTTGTGTGCCGCACACTAGCGGGCTTCTTAACTCCTGCTTGCCAAGCCTTGCAGTTGTCCTTGCGGTCATCCCCAGTTCTGCTTTCTGTGCTGACACACAGCTCATTGCCAGCGACGTGCCAGTGCGCAGACACTGGCGCAACCCCATACGCGGCAGGACTGTGCTGGCCAGCTGCATCGCTCGTGATGGGACATATCCTCTCAGCTGCCGTTTTAATGCAGCAAGCCATGGTGCCTGTGGCCACAATGCGCAGGCTGCCACAAGCAGCGAGCATCATTGTTACATGAGCGGCTTGTTCACACTGGCTACTGGTTGTGTTGGGACTGTGTGTTGTATTGCTACAGGAGCTGGACAGCAGGGACAAGGCTGGTGCAGGTGGCATGGCTGCACCCCACCATGCACCTGCCGTGCAGATGATCCAGACAGGTAAGAGCCCAGCTGCGCCCCATTGCTACTTTGGTGACATGCAGGCTACTGCATATATGCCTTGGCCCGGGGATAACTAAGGTCACTTGTGCTGGGCTGTGATTTGTTCGATTGCCTTGCGTATGCTTGTGGTTTGGTGTATAATTATGCATGCGTATTAAGATTCGGTCTTGTGTGTGCTGCTGCAGGAGGATACCCCGCGCAGGGTGGCTACCCTGCACAGGGCGGGTACCCACCCCAGCCCCACCAGGGTGGCTACCCCCCACAGCCCTACCAGGGAGGATACCCTCCTCAGCAGTACGGACAGGCCCCGCCCCCTGGATACCCCCAGCAGGGCTACGGGCAGCAGCAGATGTACAGATAGATGAGCCCCCCACCTGTGATGCCGTGACGGCGTTTGTCTGTGGTCATTCTTGCCTAGTCGGGTTGCGGTTAGGGCCGCTCGGGAGGCTCCTAAGTGCAGTTTTGATGGCACATTGGCAGTAGCGTAAAAGTCATACTTGTAATGGCACAAGAATCCCATGCAATGTATTAACGCTTGGTGCTGCTCTGTGGCAATCTGGGTGCCCAGCTTCCACCAGCATCTGTCAAAGATCTGGCTGTGCCTTTGCATTTCACAGCAACTTCTACGAGGGGGATTGTGTAATAGTTTCCTGGTGCTGTATGGAACTACTCAGTTCAACATGAAATACACATTTCTCCTAGGCTCCCCCGTGTCAACATTACAAAATCACATGCCCCCTCGCGCCAGCCTCCCCCCCGCCCACATGACACCCACCCCCGCACCACCAGCCGCCCCCTGCCCCACGCAAACAACCAGACAACGGTTTGGTTGTGTGTGTGCAGATGTTGGTGGTACTCAAAAGGGCAGCGAGTGAACGGACGCTGCCCCGCAAAGTAGTAGTAGTGTGTGTGTACTGCTGTCACCATTTCAAGTCTGTAACAGTCCCGCGCCGGACAACGTGCCTCGCATATCGGCCAAGTGCTTGAGCCGACAGTTTGAGAAAAAGCGTTTCAAGTTCGTTGTCTTCGCTACGAGGTCGTTGAACTCCCCAGTAGCAGCAGCAGAGCACAAGCAGAAGCACGGCGATGCTGCTCCAATGGTGATACCATGAAGCTTAAGGAGATATTGTGAGTGCTTTATTTCGTTCAAGAGACGCCTCGCTTGCATCGTCCGGTCAAGGTCGTATTAGCAGCAGGCTGCCTTCTCGCGTGTGGCTAGTACAGGACACGGCCCTTTCAATGCTTGAATTGATTCATAATCAAGGTTACAGTTGACTTGGGGCCCCCTGCCATTAGCGCTCGCCTGGCAGGAGTCAGTAGAGTCCTGCAGCAGGACCAGGGAATTTGTCATCGATGCTCAGCACACATCAAGCAGCCTGTGGTGCAAAGAGATGGCCTGAATGAGCAGTAACAGCAAGGATGTATCACTGAGCATGTGCACGCAGCCGCAGGCGCCATGCAGTGAAAGTCAGCACTCACATGCTGTGACATGGCTTGGCCACCCTGACAGTCTGAGTCATGCCTGCATCCTGTGTCACAACTGTCCCCTTTGTGTTTCCAACAGTAAATCTGGCAGTGGTAGGAGCCGGACTGCAGCTGATGAGGCACAGGCTTCACCAAGCTTCACACCAGAGAATCCTGTGACACCCCGGTGCGTGCGTGTTGGCCATCGAGGACAGACGGCAGGGTTTTTTGAATATCTCTTTTCACAAGCACCTGTCATGCAGTCCTACGACGCCTTCTGCCTCCTTCATCACCAACTACTGGGCAACGGCAGTCTAACCCACAGGCCTTGTTACAAAACATGGTCCTATTCCTGGTCCTGCAGGTCAGCAGCACAGCAGGCAGCGCAGCAGCAGCAGCATGGCTGGCTGTACCAGCAGCCATCCTGCACTGGCCAAGCAACTGGGCTGTCCGTGGATCACCCAGACCTTGGACAGGCAGCCCTGCAGGTCAACAGGCAGCAAGACCAGCAGCCAGAGCAGCATGCTGCGCCACTAGAGCAGCAGCAAGAGGCACAGCAACAGCAGCACACGCAGCAGGGACAACCACATGATCCTGAAAGGTGTGGTCTGTGCATAGCTATCACAGCACTGTTGTCAAAATGTGCAGTTGCATGGTCAGCCCTTGAGAGCCTTGTTTGTGGCAACCCTGTTGACTGTGTGTTGTGCCCATCCTGTCCTGCAGCTCGGTGATAGCAGTAGCAGAGCACTGCCCAGCCGCCATGCTCAAGGATACGTGGTAAGTGCGCACTTTCGAGCAGGAGCTGGCTCATGTTTGTGCTGTATGCAGATGGCTTTCGGGCTGTTGTGCTTTTATTGCGCAAGGCTGCTTCATGGTCAAGTCCGGTCATGTGTGACCTCCCTGTATGCCTCTCCTGTGATGAGCTGCTGCCATGGCCTGCACATGAGACATACATGTTGTGTAGGCGACTGTGTGCTGATAGCATGTGCTGCCCATGTACACCGCAGGTCTTTGCAAGCGTTTGACCTGCGCACCAAGCTATATGCTGGCCACATCAGCAGCGTCTACCGGGCTGTGGACAAGAAGTCGGGCATCACTGTGGGCCTCAAGCTGTACAAGTGAGCGGCAAGTCATGCTGATCTTTGCTCAACCTGCACCAAGTATCACATGCGAGCCATGCTAGCCACTGTTGGGTGCTGGGCTGGAGAACCAGCACATCAGACCAGCATGCACAGCCTTTGTCATTGGCGGAAGTCCAGCACACCAGACCTACAGCATCTCAAGCCCCGGCATGTGTATGTGTGGGTCTTTCCTGCAGGCGGCAGATGCTGAATGACATGGAGCGGCACCAGATCGCTAGGGAAATATGGCTGCACATCCAGCTCAATCACCCATCTATCATCGCCCTGTACGCTGCATGGAAGGACCGGGACTACATTTACCTTGTGCTGGAGTGGGCACCAGAGGTAAGCTGTGCTTGGGGACTCACTAGCAGGCGCATGTGCTGGTAGTGCCTCCGGTTATTGTGCAGGATTCCAAAGTGTCTTGACACTGTGCCATGTGACTTTGCGCATTACTCCTCGAGGCAGCCATCCCACACAACGTCTCCAGCACAGCGCCAGATGTGCAGGCACCTTCCGTCCTCTTCCTTGTGGTAGGCATGCTCGGCATTGCCATTGCTCCAACAAGCTTGTAGCTGGGTGTCCTGAGATCGCAGCTAGTTGATAATCAATCCTGCATGCCCTGCAATCATGTGTCCTGCAGGGCAACGTGTTCACATTCCTGCAGCAGAGCGGCGGCCGCCTGCCAGAGAGTGTGGTGGTGCCCATCATTCTGGAGCCGACTATGTCAGCACTCAACTACATACACAACCTGGTGAGTCTGCACGATTGGGAGTCTGCGGTGCCCGGATGGACTCAAGGCAAAGCAGAAGTATCATATTGAAGGGCTGTAAGCTGTCAAGCACTGTGCCATGATGTTCCAGCTGCAACATGACTAGTGTGCGGAGGTTGACTGACTCTGTAACAAAGGACGGCACAGTGCTACCAAGCCTGTCCTGCAACCTCAGGCAATAACCGTCCTGCCCTTGTTGCCCTGGTCATCGGGAGTGTGCTAACCTGAACGACTGCTGTTTGTGTGTGCAGGGCATGATCCACCGTGACGTCAAGCCGGAGAACATCTTGCTGACCACAAGCTACCAGATCAAGCTGGCAGACTTTGGTCTCAGCATACACTCCAACTACGAGGTTGCCAACACAAGGTGCGCTGGCGGCATGTACTGCAGGAGGCGCGTGACAGCCACAACTTGACACGCGTGCACGTGCAAGCGTGGCGTAGCCAGTGCTATAGCTGACATCAACCAAGATGGATCCCTTGCTCATCAGCCTGCAGGACCTGATGTTTCCCGCAGCAGCCCTTGCAGGCTGTCCAGAACAACTGCGCTTCCCTGCACTGCCCCGCTCTTGACCCACGTACTTGCATCCCTCGTGTCACTTGAAATGGTCCTTGTCCAGGTTGTTTGCAACCTTATGGCCCCTGCCACCGCTTCTGTGCACCCCGTGCTTCTTGTTGCGACAATTGGCAAAAATGACTCATGTCCACACTCATGCTCTCATGCGCTCCTTGACCTGCAGGCTGGGCACCATTGACTACCTGTCGCCAGAGATCTTGGACTGCCCCGTGAAGCAGCACCCACAGGACCACAAGGTCAACCCGCAGAAGTTCTACGACTGCAAGGTCGACGTGTGGTCCATAGGCGTGCTTGCATACGAGCTGCTGCTGGGGCGCACACCCTTTGAGGCGGTGAGTGGGCGCACAGGCACCTGCGCTGGCTTATGTTGGCTCACTGCCTGTGCGGATGTGTATATCCCTGGGGGGTGTTACTGTTTGTTTTCTGATGCAGCCACTTAACAGGGCAGTGGCGACTTGACACGAGAGCCTTGAGATGCCTCATGCTGTTGGGTGGATCACAGGTCAGAGGATGAAGCCCTGCTGTGTGGCATGCGCTGACATGTTGCTATGCCCCCGCTGCCCTGTCATTGTGTTCTGCAGCGCACGCCGCAGGAGACGCTGTACAAGATCAAGACGCAGGAGGTCAGCTACCCTGCAGAGCTGTCAGAGGGCGCTACCGCGTTCATCAAGGCAGCCCTGGTGCGCGATCCAGACCGCAGGGCCTCACTGACAGACCTGCTACAACACCCTTGGCTGCTGAGACACCTGCGGTCAAACGCAGGCCCTCCACACATGCGTGGGCGCACACAGACGCAGGTAGTTGCAGCTTCGTTGCATCACGGAGCATGTGCCCCATCAGCAGAGGATGAAGACGACCCACACAGGCGCCCCAGCACAGCGTTGTTGCACTGACACCACGATCCCGTCCAAGTTGCTCGCAAGCTAGGCCGGTTGCAGGATGTTTCTGTGCACATCAAGCTGTTTGCTGTTGCATGTGCATGGTGTTATCTGAATCGCGCCTTGGTACTTGTCGTGACATCTTGCATCATGTGTTGACACAGTGATTGTGTGTGCATGATCTCCGTGTGCTGCAGAGCGAGGTGGCCGTGCACTGCTTCCCTGGTACACTGGGTGAGATGCGCACGCATGCATCATCAGGCAACATGAGGCCGCCGGTGTGCATGAGCAGCGCAGATGGCGCCCACAACAGCTGCCCCCAAGTCCTGCACAGCCAGGTGCGCGCGGCTTTTCCCAATCAACCTGATGCATGGATTGCTACGACTTCCTATCGTGCTGTAGCACCCTGTTGGCAGGGGTTGGTGACGCGGTCGCTGCAGCTCGGTCATGCCAAAGCGCCTTGTTGGCAGAGTTGTTTATCTAGTAAGGCTTGATGTGTGCATGTACTCCGCTTACGTGGCTTGCATGCGCAATGTTGCCACTGCTTTGCTGACGCCCCTTCCTTATGACCATGTCGTGCCTGCAGCTGTCCGCGCCAGCGGCGGAGCTGGCGCATGCAGCTGCGTTGCACGGTGGGCACTCCCTGGCGATGCAGCACAACCCCTCTCCCCTCGGCAGCCTGCCATCCAAGAAGCAGCAGCTCGGAGCAGCGGCCCCTGGCGGCAGCATCGCTGTCACCGCTGAGGCGGGCTTCATCAAGGCTGGTGTGAACCACACAGCGGCAGGCCAGCCAGCAGCAGCAGGAAGCGTGTG
>QAXK01011538.1:0-11118 GCA_004335735.1 Chlorella sp. KRBP | reverse complement strand
GTGTTGTAGCCCATGCTGACCTTTGCAACACTCTGTGGCCCAGTGGGCGGCCGGGTCAAAGCATGTGAGTGGGAGTGCTGTTGTTTGTGGTTGTCATTTGTGTGTGTTGTGCCAAGCAATGCCCTTGCCAATTGGATGTGTACTGTCGTTGACGTATTGTGATGATGCTGCTGCCACTGCCTGCCTTGATGTTTTCCCAAATGGAAGGCCCAAAAGCTCCCGGTCAAATTCGTGGCTGGAGTGCGGCCCCACACAGGCCCCATGGCAAAGTCTGCAAGGTGTTTGTTTGGAACTTGAAGACACACTGCTTTTTGTTGGGAATGGCCCCTGCTACCAGCTAGAGTACAGATGTAACAGATGTGTGCGGGACAGCGACGCCAAGTTTGTACTTTGCTCTGAGCCGCTGAGCTTGGCAAGCTAGTAACCCTATTCTCCTAGAGTATATAAGAAGCTTGCCTGTTGACCCAGCCAGGCGTCCGCAGGAAGGGCAGCGTGGACAGCACCAAGCTGCGCAGGCAAACCACTTTGTCGACCCATGTGGTTGTTACAGAAGCACTCCTTCTGATCAGAAGCAGCAATGCTCGAGCCTGCCCTGGGGCTGCAGCAGACGACTTGCTACCCAGGCGGCGTCAATAGTCTCACCCAGGTTGTCTTCTGCTGCTGCATGAGCGGGCTTTCTGCACAACAGCTGCAGGGCTCATACCGTATATCTGTTCAACAAGCTGAGACACCTGCAACAGCAACATGCACCAGCAACAGCAGGATGAGTACAGCAGCATGTATGCATGTAACATCTGCATTCATGGACAACAGCGTGCATAGTACTAGTTATAGTAATGGCTTCAAGGATTCATGAGTTCATGTGCATCTACACACCGTCACAAACCGGTAGCCAGCCTCCTTCCAGAACGGTATCAGACGGGCCAAGGCCTGAGGGCAACCTCCTATGCCATTGGGTGTGGAGCGCATCAGCACAACCCCTGCAGCGACAGCATCAACGTGCAGTAAGGCAGCAAACCTGCAGCGCTGTATGCCCTGCACGAACATCAGTCTCATGTGCTCTGCAAGGCACACAGCAGCAGCACTCCCGAGTCCCCAGGTTGGCCAACACCTGCTCCTTGACAGTGGCTGCACTGGCTTGCCATGCATGACAACATGACAATCAAAGCAAGGCTTGCACACATACCCTGTGTTACATGGCACAACGGCTCTAGACTGTCAGGCCCCCAACACTCACACCTGCTGCATGTTGGGCCACGAGTGGCTGGCCGTAGGCTTTGAACAGCCTGTCAAAACAGCCTGGGTCAGTCCCACCCAGCTTGTGGTCACCTCCAGTGAACTGCCTGCAGTGCAGATGAATTATTCCAGGGTTGTGAAGATTGAGTGTGCATGGGCCCTTCGAATTGACTTTGTGTAGCTGGGCTGCACTTGAGCATGGTGTGCATGCCCCCCCCCCCAGCACACATCACTGCTGCAGGCATGTGGCCTAAAGGGTCTACTGCTGCTTGGCATGCTGCAAGGCGACCAGGTTAGTCACATACGGGTTCAACATTGGCATTGTTCACCGTCTCATGCTGCTGGGCAAGCTGGCAGAGGCTGATCGCCATTCAATAAGCTTGCAGGGCCGGGGCCCAGGGACCTAGCAGGTGCTGTGCCTTACCAAGCTATGTGCACATGGTGCTGCCGTACAGTCGCCCACAGTTGCCGGACTGCTGCTGGCACAAGTACAGGGAGAGAGATGAACCCGTCTCCATAAGGCGCCCTGAACAGCTGTTGCCAGGGACACAAACATTCCAGGCAGCAGTGGTGGTGTGTGTTGCTACTGCACAACATAGCGTGGTGCAAAGTCGGTATTGTCTGTGTGACTGCAGCCTCTTTCAGTGGCTGAGCTCTGTCACTTTCACCCGCAACACTTCCGGCACGCTGTTGTGTATTGCATTCAAAACACACAGTCCATCCCATGGCTTCAAAACAACACTCAGCTCAATGGCATACAAGCTGCAGGGCTATCGGCTGGCCAACAACACTCATGATCACTGCCCTGGCGTGAACCGTCGTTAACTGAGTGATATTCAATTGAAGCTCGCCCTCCCTGCCGCGAGCCTGCACCCGACAGCACTTACGGGCACAGATGTGTTGCCAGTCACTGCAGTGATGTTGGCAATCGCCCACAAGATCTGCTGCTGTGCTGCTGCTGGGGACAGCTTGCTGAGGTAGACATGCTCTGCTGCGTGAGACCCGAGCTCATGGCCCTCTGCTAGCAGCCTCTTCAGGGCAGCCTGCAGCAGCCAAGCACGCAGCAGTGAGTACAGTACACAGCTGCTGCACTGTCCTGAGCTGCTGCTGTTGCGTGAGGCACTGGTGATCGTATGAGATACTGACAGTCTTGTGCTTGCCAGAGGGCCAGAAACCTGCCGACTTCACCATGTGTGCCAGCGGCCAATGGTGTCCCACGTCAATCGCTGACATACCACAGGGTACATAAGCTTCAAAGCAGCCAACATCTCTGCTGCATTATGCACACACGACCGCTCAACGGGCGCATGCCACTTGGAGTTTCTGGCCCAAGGCACAGTCGTTGTGGCCATAACCTGGTTGCAGCCTGCGTCTATGGTCCGGCTTTGAGTTCAACACCCAGATAGGCGCAGATGACTCACCTGATTGGGTTTACTGTCGAAGGCCTTGCCCCATGTCGGGGCTGTGTTTATGAAAAAGGCAGCAGGCACCCGTTGGGCCTTGAGCACATCCAACAGCCCATTCAGGCCGCCAGCGTGGGGCCCATCATCAAATGTCAGGGCCAGGACCTGTGTTGATGTGGCACAAAGCATACGCGTGAGCTTTGTCCAACCTCTCATAGCCTGCTGCCGGGCAGAAAGGCATGAGTTGACGGGTGGACAGTGGCAACCTCAACTATCTGGAGCCCTTCAAGAGGCCCATCAAACGAAGAGGAAAGACGCAGGTGACAACACCAAGCCCAACATGCCCACCAGGAGGCTGGGCGTGTACTTCGCAGCTTTCGTGGGTGCAAACTCTGCCACTGCACACACACCAGACACTTCAAGCTGCATCAGTCAAGCTCTGGTGTCATATCCCCGTGTCACTGCACTGCACAGCACCACAGCATCGACATCTGCTGACTGTCCTGACCCTCACCTTGCCAGTGGGTCGCCAATTCAGTGATATGCCTGGGAAGTTCTGGCTGCAGATGCCGTGGCCTGCGGGCAGCTCAGTCGCAGAACGAGCCACTGGGCATCACACATGAGGTTGATATACGACTCATGTATTTCATACAGCTGTGTGGAGACACCAGCTTGCATTGAGGACAGCAGCAAGTCCAGGTTTACAGTGCAAGCAGGAGCCTACAGAAACAGCCCTCAAAAATGAGGCTTTTATGGCAACCAACGCTTTGCTGGCAAGCGAAACATGAAGGCAAAGTGTGCATGGACCCATTGTCGGCACCATGTTGGCAAGCATGGCTCCCTCAACCCACATGCCTGCCAATTCTTTGATAGGCTGAATAAATGTTCAAGCATAGGCACGGGCTACACTCTCACCTTGCTGCGAAAGCTGCCTGTGCTTGCTGATGCCACTGCATGCACACAGACACAAGCAGGCAACAAGCACCTGCCAACCTTGGGCCTGGATGGTCTAGCAAGGCACATGAACCTCACACATCACACATCACAAATCAACCACACATGTGTGATGCTGCAGGAGCTTCCGTACTTGCTGCTGCTGCTGGTGCAAAGCACCCACCCACTGCTGGAGCGCCTTGGTTGGGTGACTGATCCTTGGGCCTGAACTACTGCAATAGCTGCTGCATACAGCAGGAGCTTTGCCACATGGCTTGCCATGTAAATTCCATTGTTCACACTAGGAAGCGCGAGGACAGCATGAGCAAGGAAGTCAACAGAGGCCTGCAGGTCCCAGCTGGGACCTGATGAACCACATCCGAACCCCGCAACCTCCGGCGCTTGACGCACTCAATCTCAAACTGTGCGTGCGATTTGCTTGGGCACGTCAGAACGGTGTTTGAAACCTTCGTGCCGTGTTGGCAGTATTGCGGATCGGATCTGATCTCCGAGGGCACCCGCAGAAAAGCTCTGTCGCGATGTGCATTGAAGGCACATCTTACCATGGCTTAATCCAATTTCAACACAACTCAACAAATGAACGACTGACAACTGAACAGCAGCACCAGTATCTGCTACTTGTGGTACATGCACACCTCTCAAGTCCGCCTGCAGGAGCTTCCACCACCCCCACAGCTCAGATTTGCTGGTAATGCTCCAATCAGCCACTCAGGAGGCTGCTTAAACCGTTTGCCCGGGAGGCTGCATCGTAGCTGGGGACATAAGCGCACGTGGTGTTCCTGCTTCCAGGACATCCGGAGGTCCTTCAGGCACACTGCCGCCGTTGTTTCCATCTCGTGCAGAACACAGCCCAGGCCTTCGGAAACCAGGGAGGATGTCGCAACGGCCTACTTGAAGGTGCAAAGAATTGACCCAAGGCTCCATCCCCCATGCCAGCAGCACCCCCCCCCCTCCCTGAGTGATGCATCCCATAGGACTTGACCAGGGGCTGGCCTAGGTGCTGCAGCTCTCGTCAGTCAAAACGTTGTGTGCTGAACCTGAACAAAACTTACAAAGCATGTGTGACATCCAAACGCCACGCAGGCATCCCAAAGACAGCAGGCTCCCACAGGTCAACTCCTGATTGATCAGTCAAGCCTTGAAGGGGACCCCCACCTAGCCCTGCAGCTGCTGTCAGGACAGACGAGCAATCAGCCAAGTTTGAACGCTTATTTGCTCTGTGGTCGTAAGTTGACGCTACTGCAGCGGCAACTTGGAGGAGCTTTTTGGGTGGTGTGGTGGTCGGAAGCCCATGGGAAGGTTGTCGTACGAAACAGAGGTCTGCAAACTCCAGGCACCACTACTGCTTGTGAAGTCTGTAATGCTTTCGCAAGCACGATCAAAGCAGCGGACGGACTTTCGTGAGCATTCCAACACCATCCGAACTGGATTCACAACCCATCTGGCTCCTGGCTCACACGATGGCTCTGAGGTGCTCTTACATCTGCTTGAGTGCCTTGATCATTGCAGTCAGCGCAATGAGAGCGCCAGCTAGTGCACAGGAAATCAGCGTTTCTGCAGCAGCACTTGGTACCTCGGGCCAGCTATCCGCTGCTGCTGCAGATGGTGAGCACGAGGACTTTTGAAGGTTTCTATAAGGCTACATTAGACGGTTTGAAGCTTGTTCAGCAGTGCTAGCAGCAGCAGTGGTATATACCACGGCCCCTCACCCTTTGAGCAGGCCCTTGCCTGAAACTGTCGTCACCAGCTTGCAACAAGATCACAAGCTGAAGGCCACAGGTGCATGTATTCTGTGATCTGATGTATTCAGTGCTCTGATGTGTCTGTACCCGCCGCTGGCTATCCTTCCACCCTGTATTGCCACCGCAGCAGCAGCAGCAGCAGCAGCTGTGACACCCTCAGGAAGCACTGACCCAGCCATGTTGGCTACTCTGGCCCCTCTCACGACACTTCAGCAGGCCCCAACCACAGCAGACGACCCGTCTGCCACAGCAGCAGCAGCAGCAGCAGCTGCAGCGGCTACTACTGCTGCTGCCGTCGGTGCTGCAGATGTTCCAGTTGGCAACCCCACCACCACCCCAAGGCCCAGACGCAGGAGCAGGCGTGCTCCGCCCGCAGCTGATCCCGCCAGCAGTGCCGCTGCAGATGCTGCTGCTGTCCTTGCTGCCTCTGGCAGTGGTGGGGGTGACTTCACAACCCAGGCAGTCGTCGTTTCTGCCACCACTGCTGCTGTTGCTGCACACAATGTATACAGGTGGTGAGTACCCACAGTGCATGCGGTGCCATGGCATCATGATGTCACGATCAGTTACATTGAGTCATCTGTTGGCGCACCTGGCTTTGGAGCCGCTACCTGAGGCACCTGAGGGTCAGCATGCTCCTAGTGCTTCAATGCACACTGCAAGGTGCTGCTAGTAGACAGGCGCTGGCTGAAGTCAGGTTGATGTGGTTGTAGTCAAAACAACGGCCAAAAGAGAGCAACTTGCACGCTGTTGCCACCCATACACAGTGCCTTGTCCCATGCAATACGTTTATTCCGGCCTGTGTTGTCACACCAGCTGCAGCAAGCATGCTGCACTTACATCCCTTTGTGCTGTGTTCAACAACACTTTTATCCCTCCTTGCTGTGCCTGTGTTACACAGCACTTTTATCCCTCCTTGCTGTGTATGTGCTCATGCTGCACTCACATCCTTCCTTGCTGTGCATGTGCTCATGCTGCACTCATACCCCTCGTTGTTGTGCATGTGCTCATGCTGCACTGACATCCCTCCTTGTTGTGCTCATCAGGCCCAGGCACCAGGTGCCAGACATCAAGGAAAGCACCACGCTGCCGACACAAGCCCTGATCAGGGCCTTGGAGTTGTTCTCACGCTGCAATGTCACCGGGATCCTGCCGCAGAGCGGAGAGAACCTGTACTCCCAGCTCACCACAAACCAGACGCTTGACGACGCAGCGCTGGTGACGAATGCTGTCAACACCTGGTGAGGGGCGCCGCCTAGGGTAGGCTGCCCTAGCTAGGGTAGCCCTATAGGGCCCACCCTTACTGCACTGCTGCCTCCTTGAACCGCACATGATCACACTCGCGCAAGCCTCAGTGTAGTCATCCGTGTGCCACAGTGTCGGGACAGCCTGCACAAGTGCACTGCTCAGCTTGTGACCTGCGCTTCAGCGGTCATGTCACAAAGTACTAGTTTGTGTAGTACAAAGTGCCTCTGACTGCCTGCTGCCTGTCACTGACAGTTTTGACAATCAGGACACTGCACACAGCCTGCCGGGCTCAGCGGATGAGTCAGCATGCTGTCTCGGAGACAGCTTGTCCTGAGGAGCAGTGTAGTGTTTTGACGATGCGCCCCTGTATGCTGCTGCAGGTACAACCAGTCTGCAAACTACAACTTCAACAGCCCCCCTACGCAGAACGACACGTACTTCCAGTCAGTGTCAGGCTTCACACAGGTGCGTTCTGGCTATATTAGCCTCATATAGGGCCTCACTTGGCTACGTGAGGTCTCAATCGGGGCCCTCATATAGCCAAGTGGCACTAAAAATGATGTCACGGTGGCAGCGACCGCCGCAGTGCAGTTTGATGTGGCGGCTCTGCCACGTACTTGGTGAGTCGGCAGCTGCATGGTTGGCCTCCCACCAGCTGATGTGCCTTATGACTTGCCTGTCCCTGCCGCACCCCTCCCTCGCTCCAGGTGGTGTGGAGGAACACCACTGAAGTGGGCTGCTGGGTGGTACCCTGTACCAACATCCCCGCCAAAGCAAGCGGGGCCCTGGTGGTCTGCAAGTGAGCACATATCAGCCTAGTATCAGCCTATGGCCTCGTTAGCCTTACGTGGCTTGAGTGTGCTTTAGAAGCTGGGTACCCAGTTGATGCAGCACTGGATTTGCATGTCCAATGCATGTCCAATGCCACCTGAGTCAGTGTGCACTCAGCATGCCATGCCACATCCTGCGCAGCCTACCGTCAGCAGAGGTGGACATGCAGCTGCTCAACTTCCAGTGCTGTCACCCAGCAAGACCGGCAGCAAAGCGTCTGTCTGTCATGTCCCTGCCCTGCCGCAGCCTGCAGCTTGGGCCTCTTTGTCAAGTAAGAGCTCATAGCCTGTGTTGTCTGTCCAGTAAGTCCATCTTGCCGTGCTGTGTCCCATTTCACATGGTGCAGGTACAGCCCAGCTGGCAATGTCTTGGGGAAGTTTGCAGACAATGTGACGCCGCCCAACGACACACTGCCAGAAGCAAACCCCACCAGCATTGCAGAAGGTACTGTGCTGAACGAGACCTCTTGCTGGAAGTCAAAGGTGAGGGCACCCACACTGGCTGCTGCTGCTGCTGCTGTAACAAGATGTGGTTCGACTGAAACAACATTGGGTTCGAAACACAGGCCAAGTTTCCATTGGACACCTGCCTGAAGCCTCTGAGCATGTCTTGCCCGGCTGAATGATTACTAGTTTCTGTGCCCTGCTGTTTGCAGAATAACGTGTTTTGGCTGTGCCTGGAGGATAACGGCAAGGTGAACCACTACAAGAGGACTACAACGACTGTCAACACGACTGTTTGGTGAGTGCACCTGCAGACCTTGAAAACGTGTCCGAGGTTCTCTGATCTCTGCATTGAGGGCGAGCCACGGATCAAAGCTGATGTGCAGCAACGATTGTCCAGTCAGCAGTTGTGGTACACTGACTGGTGTGCGCCGCAACTTGCGCCATGGACTCGGGAACTGATCAGAGTCTGATGTTCCTGATCATCTGTTGTGCTATGGTTGTTGTGTCACCGTGACCGGTCGTGCAGGACCAGCAACATTGGTGGGAGCAAGACAAAGTTCTGGCAGATGACACTGCTGGGTGCCAGCAGTGTTCCAGGGGCCGGCGCCAACAGGGGCAAGCTCAGCGGTGAGTGTGTGGGTGTCAGTGGGTGTGTGGGTGTGTTGACAGCTGGCTATTAGCCCACACAACAAGTGACAGTGCACCACTAGTAGTCGGCTGTGTGGCACACAGCCTGAGGCTGTCAGCTTGCTGATAGAGGTGTGCTTGTGGTGATGATGAGCCTGCAACTTGCGGCTAGCCCAGCGGCATCCCACCCCCTGTGCTTGACAGTACTGCAGTGACAGTGCCAGTGCATGCAGCTTTTTCCAACTCTTCAGTCACTGAGCGACTCACTAATTTGTTACAACCTGTGATCTGAGGCCAGACACTGACACAGGTTATGCCCTGCCTGTCTGCCTGTCTCCCCCCTGATCTGTGCCTGTCTGCATGCAGTCACCTCGGGCAACATCACCATCTGGTCCAGCCCGACTGCCAATAATGCCACGACCAGCACCCCCAACAGGCTGCAGATCCTCAACAACGGGAATGTGGCACTGGTCAGCTCTACAGGCGGTGTCTACTGGACCACTAACACCGCTGGAGCATAAACTCTGGGGTTTGCATAAGCCACAGACTTACACTTGCATTCTTTGCCCCCTGGCAGGCCATTTGCAAGGGGCGCACAACTCTTGTGCTGCAGATCTGGTCCCCGGCCCACAGCCAACAGGCATGTGCAGGCGTCTGGTGTTGTGTTGCATGTGTGAGAGGCCACTGACAGGCGCTTCAGGATGCATGTCCTGTGCCACAGCCGGGCATGTCAGGGCCCCTGTGTGGCATGTGCTGCGCTGTATCTTGGTGCTTTGCATGGCCTTACGGCAGCCTGATGGCCCACAAGTCATGCCGTTTGTTGCAATGTCAGTATGGTATGGTGGGGTCTGCAACAGTCTTCAAGAATAGTATTGCACGCCTTTCTGGCTGTTGGACGTTCTCACAGCTCTGCCGTTTGCACGATACTGTTGACACACGAGCTGGTTAGGGGGTGTTCACACAGGAGACTAGGGGGGTCTAGTCAGAGTGACCTGTCTGTTCACACAGGATGGCAAGATAGGCCAATGCTCCGTTCAGTCAGCAGCACTGTCTAACCTTGTTCAAAACATCAAAACGCACCAATTTGTGCAGCAGGCAGCTGTGCTGCAGTGCAATGCAGTGTTTGCAGGCACCACTTGAGTGCACTGGGCATTGTGCTGCTGACATGTGTTCTTGCCTCGATAGGCTGTTAAGGCTGCGGCCTGAGCTCGTGAACGCGGTAGAATGTTGTAAAAAGCGTTTTGTGTCCAATTGAGCGCTACCCCGGGCTGCTGCGACGCCATTCCTTGGCATGTACTGCCCGTGGTTGCGTTCTGACTGGTGCGACCATAGGAGAGCGCTGAAATTGCTGATACATACTCTATATCAAGTATCAATCGTGCTTGTAGGTGATGGTGTACACCATACACACTGTAAGGAAGGCTTGAACGCAGTCTCGGTTGCATCGATCTGCTGTGCTGCAGGTCTCGCCGCAGACACAAGATGGGACTACGTTTTCTTGAAACCAGCTACTTTTACACCTGTTAAACACGATCATGTCCTGCGTTTGGCTTAACGCGGCAACTGGAGAAACCCAACTGGGGGTCAGACCCCCAGTTATCTCTGTCAAGTTACAGCACTGCGTTCTCGCAGCAGCAAGTCCCACGACGGCTGTGCAGCACCAAACGTAGTTAAATATGATTATATTAACATATACAAAGGGTGCGTTTGGGTCAACGTGGATATTTTTTGGAGGTAACTATCCTGTGTGAACACCCCCAAAGGTTTTTGAAATTGGGTGTGCAATGATGGCGACCAGGCAGCCGTTTGGGCCTTACAGACTGACGCGTGGGGCTCAGGCTGACCTTCAGCTTTCGCTAGCCAAGGTTTGGCACTGCTGGTTTGTTGTACCACAAAGCTTGAGCTATGGGCACTAGCACAGGTTCAGATGAGCTATGCCATGCTATGCCACATGATGTGCTATGCTGTGTTGTGTTGTTGTTCGGCTCTGGACAATCCGTAGGCAGCCTTTCAAGTGTTGTATTGCCGCGCAATGCATACCACTGCTGTTCAAGGCCATGCCCTGCCAAAGCGAGGCCGGGCTTTTGCTGCCATATGGGCTGGGCCGCACGCAGTTGCTTGCTGATCATACTTGCAGACTTGCACATACAAGAGTGCTTGTCATCCACTGGCAGGTGGTATATCATTGGATGGATGTGCATGCCGTGGCTGGGCCAGTCGCCTAGCTTCTGCTGCAGCTGCGGGTTCGCACCAGCAGTGACTACAGGCTGTGCAACAGCAGTAAGACGGGCTGATCCAGTCCCAATTCCTCACATATGCACACGTGATACGTTTGCATGCCGGCTTTTGGAGTTGAGCCTTGCCAGCTGGTCAGTGTACACTACATGTCCTGCTGCAGCTGCTGGTGCAATGCAACCGCTGAGACGTCTGGAGTGCCACTGGCAGGCATGTTGCTGCTAAGGGGACTTCACCCCTGGGTGTGTTCCTGCTGACACAGTGTGGAGATGACGTGCTGTCCTGATCTGCATGCCAGACTTCTGCTGGTGTCAGCCTTCCATGACCGGCCTGCACTTGGCTGCAGAACAGTTGTACAGTTGCACATGCAGCCGTGATCTCGATCCATACCCACAT
>QAXK01011534.1:0-11670 GCA_004335735.1 Chlorella sp. KRBP | reverse complement strand
TGCGTTTGCATGTCCGTATTCTGTCTGTGTGCGTACATGCTTGGGTAGTCTTCCTGTATGCTTCTAGCTTGACCTGTCTCCGCACGCATGCGGCTTTGCCTGACCACAAGCGACTGCACCTTGGTGCTTGCATTGTTGGATCGTGACATGCACTGCTTCATGAACTGGCTCCTTGCCGCTGTGGTTGTGTGTGAGCGCAGAGTCTGCAGCAGCTACAACAGCAGCATGCTGAGGCAACCAGTAAGCTGCGGGAGTACGCTGCCGCTGATGGACTCATTGAGCGCGCCATCACATCAGCAGCAAACGCAGGTGGGCAACAGTGCTGCAGGTTGACCAGTCTCAACTGCAGCGGATGAGGGCAGGTCCTGCAGTCTGTTCTCTTCCCCATCACGGGGGCCTTGCTGTTAACCACACCTGACCGCCATCAATGTCTGGTCTGCAGGCTTGCATCTGAGGGATGGCGCAAGAATTCAAAAGAAAGCAATCTCAGAATCCATGCTTCTGTGGATCTGCTCCTGCACCTTGGATGCCTCTAACTGTATCTTGTCTCACTGCACTCGTCGGCCCACCACACAGGTGACACTGCTGTGACAGCCCTGGAGCAGCAACTTGCCTCATTGATACCTGGCGCAGCAGCGGCAGAAGCAGGAGCCGGCGGCCCTGGCAACCCCCAGCACACGCTGTCTGCGGCCATGCAGCGCCGCATCCACCACAACATTCAGCTGGCGGCGCGGTGTGCGCGGCTTGATGCTCAGAAGCAGGCCCTGGAGGCTGAGAAAGCTGACCTCAGCATGAGGCTGGAGAAGGCTCAGGTAGGGTGGTTGGTAATTGTGCCACTGCCACTATCAAGTGGGCCAGGAGGAGTCTACGACCCAGTAGGGCAACCAGAGTGGCTCACGGGGCACCAAGGGTGGTTGGACGCGCCTGAATGCTACACTGGGGCAGGCCTCAAGGGGGCATGGTGTAGCTGACATGATGCAGATCCAAGAGGCTGCAAACACATCCACTTGCATGCATGTTGCTGCTGCTACTGCATCAGCAGCAATGGGGAACCAACTGAGTTGGCATTGCTTCAACAGGGTGTTATCAAACCACCATGTACTGCATGTCTTGTGTCGATTTCCAGGCTGCTGCCGAGAAGCTCCACCAGCAGCTGTCACTGGTGGGCCAACCCCACAGCTTCCTCATAAAGCAGCTGGCAGCAGCGGAGGCAAATGCAGCAGCAGCAGAATCGGAGCTGACAGCCACTAAGGTGAGGGTGCTTGTGCAGTCCCCTGCTTGTGCGTGTTGAGGCAGGCAGTGCACAAAGACTAGCATCGACTAGCATCAACTGCTCTGGGGCTGCTATGGCCTATTTTGAAATTTGGCTGCTGCAAGCAAACTGCAAGGAACGTCCAGTACACAAGAATGCCTACGTACACTGGCAGCACAGCTCATGCCATGGCAATTCCAAGTCGGCACCTCCGCGTCTAGGGAATCGCGCGCACTATGGAGTCTGCAGAAATGCTCCCATCCTTATCAATGGCCGGAACATTGTCAGCAGCCGCATCCTTCCTGATTATGCACGTGCAGGAGGCCTTGGCAGCACAGCAGGCACAGGCAGGTGATGTGGCAGCTGAGCGTGCTGCGTTGCGGCGAGACTTGGAGCAGCTACTCAAGGAGCGCGGCACACTGGATTCACTGAAGCGGGTTGTTGCGTCTGCGCTGAAGACACAGCAGCAGGTAGGAGGCTCTTCTGTTGGTATCAAATAAAGGTTCGGGTTTATTTCGTGATTACATAGTGCTGCATTGTGGGTTCTGCACTGCTTGTACATATGTGCAACAGCTCCAACCTGGGCCATGCCTGGATCATCAACACTGATGGGAGGCATGCGGCGGTTCCTTCCCTCTTTGTCGCACGCAACTGTGTTGCTGCAAAGAAAGAGGTTGAGGCCGTGTGACTGACTGTCCTTGCAGGGTCCACTGGCAGCTGGGGCGGCTGTTGGTGCTCAGCAGGATACGCCTGGGTTACAGCCAGATCAGCAGCCCTCTTTGCAGCAGTGGCGGCAGCAGTGGCGGCAGCAGCGGCAGCCGCTGCAAGGCCTCCAGCAGCAACAACAGCAGCGCTGGCAGCGCAAGCTGCCATAGCACAAGCAGCAGTTGTCCAGCCTGTGGAGCGCTGTAACAGCAGCAGCTGTGAGTGAAGCACTGCTGACAGAACTCAGCGCAGTGCTACCGATACAGCATGCCTGGCTTGGTCAACCCAAACTGGTGTGGAGGTGCTGCTGCTGTAACATCGCAATCGACACACGCAATTGCACAATTCTTGCAACGGCAGTCACAGCAGTTTCATTGAACTCTATCAGGACTAGACCAAGCATCAATGAGGGTGTGTGCACATGTCACGTCCAGCGAACACCACCATAAGATGGACCATATGCAAGACACTACCCCACATGCAGCAGGCACATGCTGCAGACCCAGGTCAATCGGCCCTGCGCCTGCACGGTCACTGACAGCTGTGTTATAGGGATCTTTCTGCTGCCATTACGACTGGTCTGCAGCCACACAGAGGTCAGTAAAGTTGCCAGATCCTACACCCAACAAGGCGACGAGACTGCTGACAAGGCGGCACCTCAAGGCATCAACACTGTCAGGTGGCCAGCCATGGCATTCAGCCAGCTGCAGCCTGGCGCCGGCGACAGTTGGCTACACCTGTGTGCTGGCTGACACCTGATTTCTGGCACGAACTAACCAGCTAAACTTCAACCCAACACAAAGTGGAGCGTGCAAGAGAATGTACAACCAGGATGCACAGAGTGCATCTCTGTGCTCTGACACCCAGAGCGCTGCATTGCCGATGCAGTGCAAGCTGACGTCATGGTGTAGTCACACTGGTAGACTTGCTCATGGTCTACAGCTGTTGGCTCCAACACCACTTGTAGCAGCTTTTGGGACTGCAGCGTCATCCTCAGACCCTGTAGACCTGCTGCTTGACACAGGTTCTGCTGCATCCTGCATGTCTGAAACTTGCTTGCTGCTCGCCCTGTCCGCACTACTGCTTGGCTGGCTGCTGCTGGGCTTTGGGATGGTAGCGTCCATGCCACTGCTGGTGTTCTCAGCGCGGATGCTGCTGCTTGGATGCTGGCCATCAGAGTTCTGCGCTGAAGAGGGCTTGCTGCTGCTGCTGCTGCTGCTGCTGCTGCCGCCTTGCACATCATCACAGGAAGATGCAGGTGCATCTCGCTGCACGCTAGGTGGCTGGCTTGCTGCTGCCCCTGCTGCCTGCATCCAGCGGCTGGTGCTTTGGCCCAGCAGCTCGAGTGTGGGTGCATCAGCAGCTGCGAGTGACGCCTCCAGCTGCGACAGCTGCAGGTCCAGGCTGCAAGAATGCAGGCAGGCAGCGTTTGCAAGCAGCAGGACAAGGGAAGCAGCGATGTCAAGGCACAGCGAGTTGGTGCACTTTGCAGCAGCTGCTCAGCGCATGCATGTGCTGTGTGTTGTAACCTTTGCTGACAGCAAGGGCCCCGGCAACAAGTCATGAGCTGTTGAGTCTGATCATGCCATGCAACACCGTAGGCAGCACACTGTGTATGGAACACGCCAGCCTGGCAAGGTGTGCAGTATTGGAGTGATTTGCAGATAAGTGCTGCCAGGCAGTTGTGTTGTTGCGCTCATAAGGCACAGGTGTAGACGATAAGCTGACTGATTTGTGTTAAGGACTCACTTGTCAAGCTGCTGTGCTAACTGTAGTTCTGACAGCACAGGCTGCTGCTCAGCATGATGGGACATGGCCTGCAGGACAGACGTCTGCTGCTCTAGCTGCTGTAGCAGCAGTCGCGCTTCATCATCCTCTGCACCAGACACTGCCTCGAGCTGCTGCAACTCGGACTGCAGGAAAGCCATGAGTGCTTGCGTATCCCCTGCTCCTGTGTCAATCATACTGTCCCAGCAGCAGCGTCGAGGGTCTGGATACGGTTTGATGGGATAATAACAGCGTTACAACGTACAGCAGAGCGATCTACCCTATCTGCAGTCGTACGGGGTTTTCGGTGCTGATCAGCGGGTGATCACAGGGCGTGGTGACTGGCACTGGTTTGCTGGCTGATGTGACCATGCAGGTGATGTATTGGTTGCTGTTGCGCATAATGTGTATGTTGTCATTCCACTCGTCCAGCAAGGAGTTGTCCAGCTCACATGAGACACTCGTCATAACGCATGCCATGATGGCATGCACAGCAGCTGTACATGTGGAGGGTGACAGGGAGGTGTGCTGAGAGTTGAGATGTGTCTGCGTTCAGCAACTGCAGTGACCAGCTGGCAACCATGCCTGTCAACATTGAATGCACTGACTGCTGTATTCGAGCTGGCCAGCCGCACCCATGTACCTGCTTACCAGCTCTGGGTGTTCGAGGCACATGCAAGGAGCTCACTCAAAATCATGACCGTCAAAGCCTAAACATGTCTGCTGCATCCGGAAACACATAGAGACCAGCTGACACAGGAAGGCCGCATTAACAGGTGGTGCAGCTGACAATTCAGCTGACCTGTGTTGAGATACTTTTGAGGGCCAGAACCGAGTCAAATCAAGCAGATGGACCAGGGATGTATCCGTTGTGAGAAATAGGGTGTTGAGGCCGGGTGACTGAACTGTACCAATTGTGTTACACGCGACTGCACGGCCACTACGTGCACTGCCAACACCCTCCTCTGCAGCAACACCTAGGCATGACACACGAAAGTGCAACTGTTACTACCCACAGGGAGACGCGGTACTACCCACAGGGAGAAGAATGAACAGACCTCCAGACCCTAGTACCCAAACACCAGTTGTGACAATACCCACGTTCCATTGCGCAACATCCTGCCGCTGCTGCTGCAGGCACTGTTGGAATGCCAAAGCACCAACTGCATGCCCTGCAGCACACATGAAAGCAGCCGAAGGCTGTTGCAGGACAAAGTCCAAAAGGGCACTTGTCTGCAGAGCAAGGCATGCCGTGCATCAACACACAAGCTAGCATACTGCAGTCTTGCAAGCAACATCCTGCTCACCAAGCTCAACCCACATACAGCACATCTTAAGCACAGCTCAAGCACGCAGACGACGCAAACGGGGCGGAAACCCCAAGACCTAATGTGCACAGCCAGGACTGCTGGCTGGACCGTGGTGGTACAGACGCTGCACACGAACCCGGCACAAACGTATGCGCGCGAGTCCAACAACATAGGCGTAGTGGACATGTCACCAGCTCAGCATCATGCCACAGCACACAAGGAGGAAAGCAGGTGACCAAGCAAACAGCCTTGCACTGCTTGTGGCAAGGTGTGCAGGAATTTGCTGCACACGCTATCGCTGGGAAAGCCCAGCAGATCAAACTCAAATCGCCATCCAAAGGTAATACAATTGCAGCACAGATATCTCCCCAAGGCTTGCAAACCACCGCCCAGCCCAAGCCCTATCAAATACTGCGTATGAGGTGTGACACCGGGTTGATAAGACAGCAGAAGACGTCAGCAAGAATTGCCATGGTACGCGTTTCATGCCGTCATGCCGACATACAGGCAGCCACTCGCATTGAGGGTAGGCACACACAACTGCATCCAGAACTGACACATGCCACGTGACAGAAGACACAAAACACAAACATGCGTATCAGGTGTTGAAACCTTCACATAGCCAGCCAGTTAAACAGACCCCTGGCACACGCTGCAGCACAGACAAGAAAGAGGTGTATGTTGGGAGGCACATAGCAACATCCAGCATACCCCCCAAACATGGAGCCAGCATGCACAACTCCATATAAACAGAACGTGACCTCAGATGCCCACATGCCACCCTCAAAATAGCACGTGCCAAGCGAGCACGCAGCAGTCCCCAGTTAGCAGCTCTCTCTGTTGTACAACAGGCAGACAGGGTGAGAAATGTCAGCCTGCCTGCCCATCTCTCTTGTGGGGTATCAATGCATAGCAGGGCCAGCAACACCGCTGCCACACACTGCTGTGACGGCAGAGGGCAACCTGGAGTCAGACTTGGCTCCCAAACACACGACACAGAAGACGAGCACAGTCAAGAGAGCTGTTCCAGGGCGCACAGTCAGGTGGTGTGGCGTTGTGTTGGCACAAGCCAAGTACATAAGTACACCCCTAGCCAGTCAGCCCAGCAACAACGTGTTGCAGAAAGAGTTGTTGGACAGAAGCGCCCTTTCTGACTGCTGCTCATGATGCTAGTGCACAGGAGTAGCAGTGAAATGGTCACAGGCGACGCCACCACCAACCACGCAGTCAACGAAAGCAGCACTTCACTGTGAGTCCCTGCGTGTGGTTAGTGCTGTCTGCTGCCTGGCTTCACAAGCTGCAGCCTGGAACAGCAAGCAGTGTGTGGCGGACAGGCAAAGAAGGATGCAAGCACCACAGCCCAGGATGGTTCAAGCACTGCAACAGCTTGACAGACTGCGCAACACAGCAGGAGCGTGTGCTGCATGATAGCGTTTAGCTCCAATGCCGCCACAGCAGCCTCCAGCGCATAAGCAGTTTGTGCGTGGGGCTCACAGCATTGCTGCTGCTTCACATGCTCTTGTCACAACAGCCCAGCACAACACATGTGGCTGTGTGCTTGTGATCCCCACCGGCCTCCTTCGAAGTATGCAGTGGGACAAGCGTCACTCTCATATCTCTCAAGCATAAGACCAATGAACTTGTGCCCCCAGGGGAGTTTCATTCCCAAAGCAAGAGCGCCTTTGTGAACGCACCCAGCAGCCAGCTAGACATGTGAAAAGACAGCCTTGCACTCTATGCACCTCTGCACCCCTGTCCAACAAGTGCACAAGCCTTGTGCTAGATATTGCTGGCCTGCTAGCAGCCACAGATGAAGCACAGCTGGCAGCAAGTCTGCTACATGGCACACACAAGCCAGCAGAGGCAACCCACACTCCATCGTACGACATCGCTCTGCACAAAGCATGTGCAGCAATAGGCTGGAAGGAAAGGCCCATGACCAGTGATCGGTAGCAAACAGCAGACCACATACGTAGCACTGTCTGCAGGACTGGGTCAGACCTTGACGTGATATCAGCAGTCGGGGTGTTCCTGCACATTTACAGCACCTGCCTGGCAACAGGAAGGCATCTGCCTTGCTGGCCCAAAGCAACCCACACAGGCCACTTGATGTCAACCACGCAGGCCACACAAAGTGGTGTTGTCAAACAGCCAAGCCACAGAGGTGCAACAGACACCAGGTGCTGCTCCGCCTGTTGGCATGTGCCCCAGCCATATCGTTATGAGCACACTACGATATGGCGCACAGATAACCCTGGGGATCCGGCTGCAGCATCAAGAGATGCTGTGCTCGAGTGTGCAGATGCTGCAGCCCCTGCACCACTGGGTGCGCAGCCCTGGCCATAAAATTGCGCACAAGTCAGCACACACATGCATCTGCTGCGGTGCTGACGAGCAAGCTTGCGATCTGGCTCAGCCAAGGGCACATTGCTGGAGGGACCCCAGGGATGTGTGCATATGATACACGCAGCGGCTGTGCCTGCAACCGTGCCGAGGCACGCACACTGAAACGAGCAGTAGCAACATCAGAACAGACCCAGCCACAGCATGGGCAGAGCTTGCTTGCGCAAGATGCCTTGCTGCGCATGCTGTGCGCATGGTTTGTGCCCAGTCGCAGCAGCGCATGCCGCTGCTCCAATGACTGCGCAGCATGTTGCAGCGTAGCTCAATGGCTGTCCTAACTGCACTACACAGTGTCAGCATCCATCCGCACAACATCTCCCATCTGGACCATCGGACTAGGAGGTCTCAAAGGCTTGGCCTTGGACCTTCAAACTGGAGCATGACCACAACAGTAAACGTCATCAGCGCAGCGAAAACCGCACAACATGTGAGAATGCCCACCGTTGTTGTACACAACCGGGCAGCGTACCAGGCACAGCCACTGCTGCCTGTTCCCCAGCAAGCGGCACCGCCCCAGCAAGAGAGCAGCTGTTGCAACAGGAGGTATGTGCACGTCTGGTTACAACTAGCGCACAGGCAAAGAAAAGGCCCACACACAGGCCCTCTGCTAACCGCAAAGAGGGCTGCCAAGCACTCGTGACTGCAGGAAAAAAGACTCGATGCTGACTGCTGCCATGAGACCGCTGCATACATAAGCGCGTTCATCCTGCAGGCATGTGTTGGGCATCCTGTGCTGACCAGGTGCAGTCGCCATGATGGCATATGATACAGGCATAGCCAGGTGTGCTGGAGCCTCAGTAGCACATCTGTGTAGCACATCGTCTGGCAGCACTGACCAAGCCTGAAGCTGCACCAGTAAGCAATCACTCAAAGCGCCCAATCAAGGCTGAGCCCTCTTGCACACACAACAACGCCATTCGCAGCTCAACCGCACCCCATGCTGCTGCCCAACAGTGTGAGAGGCCTGTCAAAGTAACCGACCACTGTTGCACACGGTGCAGAGACCGGTTGCTGTAAACCTCACAGCTACAAGCCTTGCAAGCCGCGATACCTTGGCAGCTCTCATCCTTCTCAAACCAGTTTGGACCCTTGTCAACCCTGACGATGCAGGGCGGCCTTACTTGTCCTGGGCGCATCATTGCCCACGCAACTCATCATTCCAAGCCCAAAGACTGTCTGTCAAGGCAGGGCGTGCCTTCAAAGTGCAGGAGAGCAACTTGTATGAATCTGCCTGCACGCCAAAAAGGCATCATGCCAAGATGGCTGGGTATACATATCAAATCTTGTCTCGGGATGGTTCGCGCCCAGCCACCGACCTCAACCCACTGCCAGCAGGTGGCGACCCAGGCCACACACCTAACCCAAACAGAAGGCTGCCCCTACAACAAAACCCCAGCCACAAACCCACGCTTGCCCGGACGCTTCACCAAGTGTTGAGTGCGAGCATCGTGCCATGATTGCTGTGTCCATGCACACGTGCCTGCTCACACGCTGCATGCAACCAATGGCAAGACCTTCCTCACAACACATCCAGGGATGCCGACCGTGGCTTGCTCACACTCTTGAAAAGGCTGCCTTGCACACCAGGGCACGCCGGCAGCCGCTCTGTGCCCAGAGACCAACACACACGGCGCAAACCACCCTTCACTTGTCCACACGCACAGCCAAACCAACTACACGTGCTTGCTTCAAGTGCAAGCAGACATCCCAACCAACCCAGTCATCTCATTCCACAGACATGACACATACAGGGCCCGCATCAACACACGCACAGAAGGCACTCAGAACCGCACTCATGCATCTCAAAACCCCAAACTCAAACCACAGAACCAAACCTCAGCTCAACCCCAAACAGTCACCAAGCGCCACTGCTGTCATAAGCCACAGAATACAAGGAGGGCCACAAGTGCTGAGCCGGGGCTGCAACGCTTGCCGGGGAGGTGTGTGTGTATGTTGATACATGGTGCTGCTTCACACGCCCATCTCTCTCTTACAAAAACACCGCCAACCAGGCCTGGAGATCACACAGCGCCTGTGGCCGGTGCACTCAGCTCAGATTCACGCAGAGGGCATGTGCTGTGTTGATACCGCTGCAATACACACGCTGCAATGGCAGCCGCAGTCGCCGCTGCTGCCGACGCTTGTCAGTGACGTCACTGGCGTGCCACAAGGCACTCAAACAAAGGCAGGCGACCCAGCAGCAGCGACACCATTGTTGTCCACTCCTGTGGTGAAGCCCACCATGCCAGCAATAGCAGCCAACTCATGCAGGCTGCCAAGCAGCTGTGCATTCTCCACATCCTGTGCTGACACTGCCTGCTGCTGTGCGCCTGCGCAAGCCGCACCTTGTGCGAGCACAGGCACTGCACCAACAGCCGCGGAGCCTGTGAGGCTTGCAGACGCCACAGCAGCTGCTGCGTCTTGCAGCTGCTGCTGCAGCCCGGCAGCCAGCTGCTGCTGTGCCTCAGCAACAGCAACAACATTATGCTGCGGTGGCAGCGCGTCAGCGGAGACAGGCACAGCATACACGGCAGCGCTGGACGCACCGGCAGCATCAACAACAGGACCAGCAGCCACCAGCTTGGCAGCGGCAGCAGCATCAACAGCACCCTCAGCGACATCAGCACCACCAACAGCAGCATCAGCATCAACACACACCTCCCCAGTGGCTCCCTCCACGGCCAAGGGCATCATCATCAGACCCCCAGCCACATGCACATCCGACACCCCCTGTGGCTCCTCGCAGCCCCCCTCCTCCTTGACAGCACCCATCTCAGCCTCGCGCTCAGCTGCAGCCTCAGCAGCAGCAGCAACCTCAGCCAGCCCAGCCAAGCTGTCCTCGCGGCCCATCATCATGGGGTATGCCTCCTGCTGAGCCTCGGGCTGCACCTGCTGCGCCTGCTGCTGCTGCTGCTGCAGGGACGCTGCAAGGATATCCAGGTGGGTCATGGGGCCCAGCCTGCTGCCTGCAGCCAGCCTGCTGGCGAGGCTGCTGGGCTGCTGCTCCTGGGCAGCCTTCATGATGAGACCGTGCTCAGCGTTGAGCTCGCCCACGTATGAGTGCAGGCGCTGCATGGCAGCGCGAGCAGCAGCCTGAGCGGCCAGCGCTGCTGTCTGCTTGTCACGCAGGATCTGCAGAACAAGGAGACAAGTGGGGAGAGCAGCATGGCAAGCCACAAGTCAGCATTTTTGGTGAGCAGCACAGGTTGGGAAGGGCTCAGCTTCACACGCAAGGAACATTCAGCCAGTCAACGGCACCTGATGCAGGCGTGTTCAGACTGTGTGCATGCAGAAACTGTCCGTACGACCTAGGAGTACCCACGCCTCTCATGCCACCTCACAGTGAAGCCACCAGCCCCTGTGTGTGTTGACACCCACCTGCTCAACAGCCTCCACTGCAGCTTCCGCAGCAGCCTTGCTGCGCTGCGCCTCTGATGCCAGCTCGTTCAGCTTGATCACCTCCATGAGCTCGTCTGGGGCCACGTGCCGGGCCATCACAGGCATGCCTGGGCCCAGCAGGTACATCACATCATCCTCCTGCAGGCTCTCGGCTGCCGCGGCAGCAGCGCCCGCAGCCGCCGCCGCAGCAGCTGACGCAGCGCTGCGCTGGCGGACAGTCACCACGTGGCGTGGGGGCGGGGTGCGGGTGGCCTGCCTGCGCCCTGGGCTCTTGCTGGCGGCCGTGGCTGCGGGTGTCGTGCCGGCAGACAGCTGGGCCACAAACTCACGCATGGCGGCCTTGCCGGCAGATGATGACGGGCGCTGCTGCTCTGATGCTGCAGCTGACATGGACAGCAGGTTGGCTACTGCCGCCGCCTCCTCGTCGACTGTGACGCCGGCGCCATCATGTCCCGCCTCTGCTGCTGCTGCCAGGGCATAGCCCTCCGCGAGGCTTGCCTCCAGCTGCTGGGCGTCTGTGATCTGCTGGCCAGTCAGGCCCGCCATCTGCATCAACTCCTCCTGCTCCGCTGCACTGGCGCCCTGCAGCTGCGCAGCAGCCGCAGCGGCCGCCATCGCGCGCAGCTGCTGCTGCTGGCGGCGGCTGCCAGGGCCGTCACCTGCAGCTGCTGCTGCTGCATCACCAGACTGCTGGTGATCAGCTGGGCTCCAGGAGATCTCCTCCCCCGAGTCTGTAGGGTTGCTCTCGCCGCCCATGCTGCCCTTTGCGGCAATGGCAGCGATTGCCTTCTGCACAGCTGAGCCCAGTGCCGGCGCAGACATGGCAGCAGCAGC
>QAXK01011533.1:0-14214 GCA_004335735.1 Chlorella sp. KRBP | reverse complement strand
CTGCCTGCCTGCCTGCGTGCATGCATGCCCTGCTGCAGGATGCTGTGATCATAGGTGCCCGGCTGGACACAGAGGCGTCAGGTGACAGCTGCAGGCTGGCCTTCTATGGCAAGCTGCTGGGCCAACTGGGCCAGGGAGGACCACAGGAGCTGCAGAGGCTGCAGGTATACAAGGTATGCGGCTGCTTCTGATGCTAGCACTGGCAGCGACAGCACGGCTTCGTTTGCTGCTGGGACTGCTCCTGCTTGACGCATGCGCCTCAGCTCGCAGGGCCTCCTGGCCCTTCAAATGCAGGTGCAGCACAGGTGAGATGCACACAGCACACAAGAAAAGCATCTGCCATGAAAGTAATGGAGCGCTGCAGTCCTACACAAGCAACCGTATTGTTGGTGTTGTGTCGCTGCCCGCTGTCCTGCAGATGAAGGAGCGCATTGGCGGGATCTCCAGGGTAGCCCCAGATGGCTGCTCAGCTGTGTGCAAGGGGCTGTTCAAGAGGGAGAGTGACATCTCATTCTTTGAGGGTGCACACATCATCACTGGGAGAAGGGAGCCGGGGATCATCCAGGTGAGGTGACTGTGCTGGTCACGTGACGTGACGTGATCACATGCCACCATGTGGCCCCTCACTGGCCGTTCGACATGCACACTTGGTCCGTCTGAATATCTGAATATCAAGAGCGCGGCTGCTGCATGATCACGTGGTTGATGCGCCACCCATTCCCTACATACGCCGCGCATCTGTGCTCACAGCGTTGCTGTGCACCAGAGCACCTGGTATGATGCCAAAGGCTCGATGTGTGTCGCCTTGTAGGGGAGGTTTGGCACCACTGGCAAGTTCAAGGTGGAGTTCACACCGCCAGGCCTCCAGGCCACAGCAGCAGCAGCAGCAGCAACAGCAGCCAAAGGCCAGGTAGAGCAGGAGGAGGTGCAGCAGCGGTCGCAGCGAGACAACATGGTCATTTTGCGATACAAGCGGTTCCTGTTTGACCCACAAGCAAAACAGAAGTTGCGCCAGTAACAGCTTGCTCCAGGGATGAGGCTGTTTTGGACGAGGCTGGGGAGCGTGGCATCTGGTTGAGAGCATATTTAGTAAGGATATGAGTGTTCAGTGATCAAGGGGCCGCAAAGCAGCAGCAGTGAGCCCAGCTGGCACAAGCAGGTTACATAATCTGGCCCAGTGAGTCATGGATGTTGTGACATGGAGCTAGATAGTCGCCTCATCATTGTGAGTCTTTGTGTTGGGTTCTTTCGAGGCCGACTTGGTTCGTGGCAGGAAACCCTCCGTTCTGCATGAGAACGCTGTGTACTGCGCGGGAACGGAGACCCTCGCAAAAATCGTCCCGTTCAGCAGCATCAACACGCTGTAACGACTTCAAACATTTTCTTTATCACGATGGGGTCTAGCAGGCTGCCTGAATACGTTCATGTCGCTCATAAGCACACGAATGTATACAGGGTGCTTGCTGCTGTCGTTGCTGCTCTTCCATTCCTGGGCTTGTTCTACCTCTCCGGCGTGGTCTGGAGCAGGCAAATCATCCCAAATCCGTCACATGTTGTTGCAGCACAACGTTCAACGCTTGGCAAGCCAGCAGCGTCAGGTGCCATAGAACTATCAGCAGCAGGGTCGTTTGGCACTGGCAGCAGCAGCAGCAGCAGCTGCCTGCCAGTCGTGAAGTTCATGCCTCCACCGAAGACGCGGCAAGATATAGCGCTGTTTTTGCAGCATGAAGGCTTCGAAGTGGGTGCAGAGCTTGGTGTGCAGCATGGTGTGTTTGCAGCAGAGACCCTGTTTGTGTGGAGGAGCTGTAAGCAGTACTATCTGGTAGACCCATACGACCAACAGCAGCAGCAAAGGTCACGTGCTGTCAGCTCCCCTGCTGGTGCCTCTGGTGCCCAATCCGGCAAACAGGGAGAACAGCAGCAGCAGCACCACCTGCAGCAGCAGGCAGAGAGCCAAGCAGAAGTGCGGCAGCAAGCACAGGACAACCTCCAGACTTGGCAACAAAAGCTTGTGTGGCTCAACACCACCACAAGCGACGCAGCAGGCCTTATCAAGGAGCCCCTGGACTATGTCTACTTAGCAGCACACAAGGACTACTGCTCAGTGCTGCAGGCCTTGCATGAATGGTGGCCCCTGCTGAAGCCAGGCGGCATCATGGCAGGCCACAGCTACGAAAACGCAGTCGACGTACTGCGGCAGAGCGGCCAGGACTGGTCCCGCTGCCCCGACGGTACGACAGTACATCAGGGGGCAGTACAAGCGGCAGTGAATGAGTTCTTTGAGCAGCAGGGCCTGCAGATTGTAGTGACGTACAGGGAGACGGCCTGGAACACATGGGTTGTAAGGAAGCCATACTACCCTTGCAGCAGCCATGAACAGGCGGGAGCTGACGTGGCGATGGAACGGGAGGGGCACCTGACAGAGCTCCTGTCCAAGATGCTGCAGCAGCAGCCTCAGCAGCAACAGGAGCAGGAGCAGCAGCAGGGGCAGCAGCAGCATGACGATGAGGTGCGGGGCGATGCAGTGCATCATCTGGCAGTCCCTGACGAGCAGAGCCTGCTGGTCCCTGCAACGTCACAGCAGCAACACGAGCAGCAGCAGCAGCAGCAGCAGCAGCAGCAACATGAGGACATAGGTGATGACACCTTCCAGCCGCATCAACCGCTTGACACAGGCCGTCAAGACAGTCCGACTGGTAGGCTACTTGTGCCAGCAACAACACAGCAGCAGCATGACAGTGACGTGCAGCATGATGCTGGCAGCTTGCTGGCGCCCATAACCCAGCAGCAGCGGCAGCAGAGTCAGGCAAAGGCTGGTGTTGAAGAGCCAAAGCAGCTGCATGAAGGTGCAGACGACAGCGAAACGCACCAGAGCACTGCTTCAGTGCATCAGCAGAAGCAGGAGGGCAGCGACCTGCAGCAGCAGGAGCACCAGCAGCTGGGGGCCGCACTGCAGAAGCTGCACGATGGTGATGGGTTGGCAGCTACTAGGGCGCAGCATGATGTCGAGCAGAACGCTGCAGAGCACGACAGCAGCAGCAGCAGCACCCCGGGATCCGATGATGTGTTCGGAGACATTCTCAACGCTCACCTGGACCAAGAAGCGCCCTGAGCAAACAGCTGGGACTTGCAGATGTGACCAATGTCCACGCCTTGGAAACTGTGCTTGTGTGTTGTGGGCAGTGTCTCATTATCACGTTGTGTTGTACAGCAACCTGTTTCATAATTGTGCTCAGGTGTGTCATGACTTTCCGTTGGTTCTGATTGCATGCGTCCTTCATGGCAGCACCACTCGTGGACTCTAGCCTCCTTTGCTTCATTGTGTGAGAGCTTCAATTTTGGCGGGACAGCAACCGTGTTGATATACCCGCGGGTGCCCAGGTGGACATTTGCACTCGCACAGCGGCAGCCTCAATGGGCGCCGAAACGCAACATCAAGATGTGTGCATTACAGAGGCGACTTGCTGCGTGACAGCGTGATGACGCATGAACGCCATCTTGTATGTAAACGTTGTAATAGGCTTGTTCGCTGCCGACATGTACGACGAGGTGTCGTCGAACGGCGTCAAGAAGTCGTTGACGACCTGCGTAGCGACTATCGAAGGCCCGCCTGCTGCTTCTGCTGCGGCCTCGTCCCTCCACTTGAACTTCGTGTAACACTGGCTGGCCTTCACGCGTGGCTCCCGACCTGCACGACACAAGCAGGGCAGGACCGGCAAACATCACTGATGAACCAGCAACCGCCTAAAGCGGCATACTGCACACAGCAGCGGCAGCAGTGATGACCAGACAAGCTGGTCTTGAGTCAGCCAAGCCCTGTGGCAGGAGCTGGAGCAACGATGGTACACGAACGTCCACGCAGTATACACAACACATGTTTGTGTGAGCCACGTGACAGCACCATCCAAGGCTATCAACCCTGCGACAGGCTGCAGTATCCTTGAACTCATCACTGGAGTAAAACTGCAAGCAGTCGTGCTGGGCTGGGTTGTTGTGGCCTGCCGCCGGGCTGTCCTGTAGTCCAACACAGTGCACTCTCAGCCTAAAAGATATACAACTACGCTGACACTTCACCTGCTGCTCTCACCACTTGAGCACAGAGGCACTCACCTATGCTGCCATCATCAAAGACCTGCTGCATGAACTCGCTCGTCTCAATGCGGTCGTCGGCCACCTGCTCCTCACTACGGCGCAGCACCCTGGTGGTGATCAGGATGCCCTCTGGCAGCGTGAGCTTGAGTGAGTTGGGGTCCTGTAGGCATGAACAAGTGGAACCAGCAGGACGGCAGCATGCACCAGTGTCAGCACAGTGTACTGCAGGATTATGACCATGTAATGGTGGCATTTGATCCTGTCATGTGCGTCCGACTAACGGTGGCACCATACCAACACCACCAAAGCACATGGTGCACAAAGAATGCCTTGTTTGTGTGACATTGCAGCAAGCGACCACACATACAAGCACTGCACTACGTTCCTGGACGTGCCCCACCTGTGGGTCCCAGCTGATGCGTCCAGCGAAGTCCACGTTGCTGCCATAGTAGTTGGCCAGCAGGGCTGTTGTGTTGAAGCGCCTGTCATACACAACCTTGCCCGAGGCATTGCGCATGAACGCCACCTGCAGTGGTGGTGGGGTTGGGGGTAGAGGGTTGTCAGAGGGTTGTCAGAGGGGGCAGCCAGCAGCGTTGACCAAACAGCTGTCAGAAGTCGGGAGCAGCTTTCCCGAAAATTACTGAGGGGCGGTGTGGTGCGTCTGCTTCTGACCCACAAGGGCACACACGACCCAGCCAGCCAGCAATGACCAGCATGCTGTCAAATCAGCACACTTGAATCCTCAGCTGTACTGCAGGCAAGCACATGCAACTCTCCAATGTCAGCCGACTGTACAACACCACCGACTCATGATGAAGAGCCTCACCTGGTACCTCAGGGGCTTGTTGAGGTCTTCCTGCTCTGCCCGCCTGACTGCTGCCTGGTTGGGTGCTGGCAGCATGTCAGCGCCCATGGGGAGATCGACTGCAACAAGTGTGCTGGTCACATCCCACACCCCCAACCTGCAAAGACAGACAGACAGACACAGAGTCAAAGCAGCGGGGCACACTGTTGCAAGCAAGATCAAACACCCTGCAGCAAACACTGCCTCCAGTGTTGTGCATGCACCGCCAGCCACCAGCTCTTGCCTGAAGCATCCAAGAAGTCAGGCTCATGTGCTTGCATCTGCAGAGTGTGCCACGGTGAGGGGCATGCCTGCCTGATATCACACCAGCAGGTGGTGTGTCTATGCTCTGAATGGGCAGCTGCTTGCACAACCTTCGTGCGCAGTTTGAGCCTCACACTGGTGCCCTTGTGCCACCCCTCTCACCAACTCTCTGGGAAGGTGAGGTCAGCAGGTCCGCCCCCAATTGCCTCCCAGGCGGAGTCTGCTGCTGACCCCAGCTTGCTTGCTGCTGCTGGCTGTGGCTGCACAAGGCTGACGAGCTGCAGGGTCAAGCCTGCAAGAGCTGGCACAACTACTGCATCCCTCCTGGTCACCTGCAAAGTGTGGCATGGCGCTGCTGACTGTCCTGCAACTACGCTTGATGAGCTGTCCTGCGGCTGTGGTGGAGACTGTTTTGTGTTTTTCAGAGTACTGTGGCTGCTTTTGGTCGTCTGGAGTGCCTCCTGCAACTGCTGGGTGGGTATGATGCTGCATCTGCACTGCAGACGTGCTGTCCGGCCTGCTTTGCGTCCAGAGAAGGCAGCAGGCCGTGTCCTGCAGCGTGCATGACTGATATGCTTTGCTTGTAGACTCATTCTGGTGTGTCAACGGTGTCAGCAGCAGGCAGCAGATATCGACATGCCACAGGTCAGCTGGGGTGAGTGTGTGGTGGTAACGGCTACTACAGGATTTCTGCTGTCTCGTGGTCCTAAAAACCCAACTAAGTCAACATGAAGCTGATGAGGACTTCAAGGAACGCTGACGTAGACGCGGACCGTCCAAGAGGCACGGCAGTTGTGCCTGGATCACGTAAGCAGCAACAGGAGGTTTTCGCAGGATCCTGTCGCTTTGTCAAGGGCGCGTTGGCCTTGTCCCTGTTTGCATGTACACAATACACACAGACATATCTGCTTAGTCCAAGGTCTTCGTGTTGTCACATCATTGGACCAGGATCTGTCTGCCCCCAAGTCTACCCTGTGACCAGAAAGCTTTCAGCTGCCTCACAGTGTCCATTGTCCGTGTGGGACCGTGCGTATAGCGTAGTGTTGCGCTGGGCTTAGTGTAGGGATGCAGCTGCAGCGTGGCAGGTGCCAAGGGCCCCCTGCTGTTGCTGCTGTTGCTCCCTGGGCCCTCCCACCAGCAGCCTGCATCGCGAGGCACACACGATCAGCCCGCCAACAACGCCATAGCATATCTAGAACACACTCAGTACCTCAAGCGAGGATGCAGCGGAGCAGCGCTGACAGAGACAGGTTTCGTAGGGCCCTGCGCGTGGGGTCTTTACCAGAAGATGGCCACCACAGCCCTCAGGAGACACCAGAGGCATGGCTGCTGGCCCAGGAGCACGCAGAAGCAGCGAAGAAGCAGTGTCAGGCGCCTGGCAACAAGGGACGGGCCATGACAATACCGTACCTTGGGTTGGAGGTTACACCAGAGCTTGTTGCCATCAGCATGGGTGGGTACAGGGCCTTCCAGTGCGACAGCTTGTAGCAACAAGTCGCTGACACACAGTCCTACTGCTCTTCCTGTCAGATGGTTCTGTTCTTCCTGACATGCATCCAGCATGGAAGTTGCTGACCTTGCAGTGCGTATTGCAACAGCAGTTGCAAGTAGTGGTGGCCCCTGGACTGCACTGCACCAAATTCATCAGGGGCTGCCTCTGCAGCATGCACCTAAGCATCTCTCAAGCCAAGGGTTGCTGACGGTGGGTGTTGCCAATGCTTGCCCGTTTGCGCCACGAACGGCAGTGTACTTTGTGCAGGGCATACTGGGGCTGTCCCGGTTGGCGCTGTCATTCTTCTTCAAGGATGATTTGGGTGTTGAGCCAGCACAGGTGTGGTGGTTCATCAAACCAGTCCTGCACAGGCTTTGTGGCGACCTCAGCACTCAACATCTGATACTTGATCAAAGCAGCCTTGATGCATGATGCCAATGTGCCCCTGATGAAAGCAGCAGGGGGCATGCATGCAGTGCATGCCACAGTGTCAAACATGTGAGCACATTCGGAATCAACAGCTCAAACCGCAATGTCACTGCATGCACGCTGACACACACGTAAGCTGTGTGCCTGCTGTTTCCCGTTGCCTGCTGTCTACTGTTGCCTGCAGGTTGCTGTGCTGACAGGCCTGGCTGGGCTGCCGTGGGTGATCAAGCCAGTGTATGGCTTCATCTCTGACAGCATACCCCTGTTTGGCTACAGGTGAGGTGCTGCTGGTGTGCTATGAGGGTGACCAGATGCCAAACATCCGGCATCTGTGTACACAAGATGTCTGTGCTGATTCTACAAATGACTGACATGGTCCATCAGCATTCTGTGCATCCTTGCATAGAGCCCACCCCATCCATGAAGCTTCACAGTAACATGCCCTACGTAAGCTGTGCTGGAATGGCACTGTCTCTCATACTGCACTTGTACCATCAGCTGTTTTCTTACCTGCTGGTGGGCCCTGCTGCTGTGTATGTCATGGATCAACTGCAGGAGGCGCAGCTACCTACTGTTGTGTGGGGTGGCAGGTACGCCAGCACACTCACCCTGCCTTTGAAACACCAGTGTGCATGATTTCAGGGTACAGTGCAATACTGTAGAGAGACCTGTTACAGAGGTTCAGTAATGAGCTGTGCATGCGCTCTGCTCACTAGCCTCCACTGCTGCTGCTGCTGCCACCACTGCTGCTAATACCACCGCCCGCTGCCGCTGCCTCTGCCGCTGCTGTTGCTTCTGCTGTTCAGGCAGTGTGTCCTGGCTGTCCCTGGCCACCCTTGTACACAGCCCCGGTGCTGCTGTGGCTGCCATGCTGCTGGGTTCACTGAGCACAGCCTGCAGTGACGTGGTTGTAGACAGCTTGGTGGTTGAGAGGGCACGGGGCGAGCCCGCGGTAAGCATCTACACGGTACTTGCGGTCGTGTGCTCTTGTACTGCACCATCTGCAACTCGTCTGTGCAGCTTTCGTTGCTTCTGCAGGCTAGTGCTGGGTCCCTGCAGCCCCTGTGTTGGGGCAGCAGTGCAGTGTTGTTGCCCACACTCAAATCTTCTCTTGTCATGATGCTTGACTCATATGACTCATAGCTACTCTCTGCTGCTGCTGCAGGCTACCGCAGGCTCCCTGCAGTCGCTGTGTTGGGGCAGCAGTGCAGTGGGCGGCATCATGAGTGCCTACTTCTCAGGTAGCCTGGTGGAGCAGTACGGCAGCAGTACTGTCTTCATCCTCACAGCCATATTTCCCCTCATCGTTAGCGCCAGCGCGCTGCTGATCGACGAGCAGAGGATTACAAAGCAGCAGCAGCAGCTGCCGCCGCCAGCAGCAGCAGCAGCGCTTGGAGCAGATGCAGCGCAGTGGGAGCTGCCGCAGGTGTCGCAGCCAACAGCACAGCCGCTAGCAAGCAGCAGGGCGCCAAGCAGCAGCAGCAGGATGTGGAGCAGTAACCTGGGGCAGCAGCTGTTGAGTCAGGGCAGTGCGTTGTGGGGTGCTGTGAAGCAGAAACACATCCTGCTGCCAACGGTGTTTGTGTTCCTGTGGCAGGTACGTTCATCCTGTAGCCATCCTGTACATGTTGTGTATCAGCATCCGTCCCAGCTCAACAATTAGGATGTGCAGGCATCCCAATGCACCTGGGGTGCACAACCATACTGACTGCAGACAATGCACTGTGTCATCCCACACCATTGCTACCACTGTGTGTGACTCCTCACATTGGGAGTGAGGCGCTTCCATACCTGCACCAGCACTGCCATTTGCTGCTGCCGTCTCCTCGCTGCACGCAGGCCACGCCCACTGCTGACACTGCCATGTTTTACTTCTACACCAATGAGTTGCACTTCACGCCTGAGTTCCTGGGCAGGGTGAGGCTGGCAGGTTCTTTCGCAAGCCTTGCAGGTGGGTGCGTGGGGGCCTGGATGGGCGGGTGGGCGGGTGGGTGGGTTTCTGGCGCCAGATGGGGTGCAGGTTCTGCTCTGCACCACACCAGCAGGCATGATCATATTTGTAACGCACACATGATGAGAGTCACAGGCAGCTGCACGTGCACACCCATGTGTTGCTAGTACAGAACTACCTGCTGGCCCCCCGCCACAGCGGCCCCTCCACAAACGCATTCCCATTAACAGTTGACACCATGGCGAGCATGTTGTGTGCAGTCTTGACAACATCAAACATGAGCACCGGCACTTAGCACATTGCTCTGTGTGCGGTCTACGTGGCTGCAGGTGTTGCACTGTACAATGGTGTGTTCAAGGCTGTGCCTCTCAAGAAGATGCTTCTGGGGGCTATGCTGCTGGGAGTGGGTCTGGGCTCCACCCAGGTGTGTGCTGTAGCTGGCAGTGGTATGCGCGTGCAGTCCCACCTCAGAACAGTCATGCTCACAAGCGCGGCATACGTGCTTGCAAACCACTGTATATGGATGACTAGTATGACCTTGGGTGTCATGGTCAAGTATGGCATCTCTGCAGGCTTGAGAAACCATATCGCTCACAACGGCACACGGCAGTGCAGTTTTGTGCAGGGAAGTCCCAAGCTGGCATTTCACATTTTAAACATGCTGCACTGTTTGCTGCACTGTTTGCTGCACTGTGTGCTGCACTGTGTGCTGCACTGTGTGCTGTTTTTCCGTCCTCTTGCTGTGCTGTGTCATGTGTCCTGCAGCTGATACTGGTGTCTGGTGCCAACCGCGCCCTAGGCCTGTCTGATGAGCTGTTTGTGCTTGGTGACAGCGTTATCCTCACAGTGCTGGGCCAGGTGAGTCATCATTACTCATGAACATCACAAAGGCAATCGTACCAGCCTCTTCCATTCTGATCAACTGACTGGCTCGTCAACAGCAGCAGTGAACTTGTTGTGGCACCCTGCCTGTCAGCAAAAGACTGAAGCATATGCTTTGCTGCACATGCAGTTCACTAGTGATTGTGTGCAGGCCCACCAGTGCTTCATGAGGTGGTAGTGTCATCTTGGGCGGCTCAAAAGGGCACTTTAAAAAAAACCAGCTGCAGCTGCTGACTCTAGCTGTTGCACCTTGTGCCTGCAGGTGTCCTTCATGCCCATCCTAGTCCTTGCAGGTGAGGCAGTGAGCACCAGCCCTTGGCTGGCTGGGCATCTATCAGTTCTGCCTGTGAACATGGCAGGACCTGCTGTGCAGAGACTGCCTGGTGTTGGACTTCAGTAAAACCAATGCTTTTGCATGTCGTGTTGTGGGCTGAAGCACCAATTGTCCAAGTGTGCGCAACCCCCAACCTACTGCCAGGGCCTGTGGGTTCCTGGCACCAGCAACGTACTGTGCTGCTGTACTGACCTGCCAATTGCTTCCACTCTAGCACACTAGTCAGTACTTACTTCCTCTGCTGTTCCACGTGCTGCACTGCTGCCCTGCTGCCCTGCCACCCTGCTGCCCTGTACCCCAGCCCGGCTGTGCCCCGAGGGTGTTGAAGCCACCCTGTTTGCTACCCTGATGTCAATCCTGAACGGAGGCAGCTTCGTGGGCTCTGCCCTGGGTGCAGGCCTGACAGCATACCTTGGTGTGTCGTCGACAGACTTCAGCAACTTGTTCCTGCTGGTGCTGCTGTGCAACTTCAGCACGCTGCTGCCCGCTCCTTTCCTTGGCCTGCTGCCGTCGACACTGGACCAGGACCCCACTCAGACCACAGCAGCAGCAGCAGCAGTAGACCAGGAGGATGGAGATGTAGAAGCACCAGGCAGCAGCAGCAGCGACAGCAGGCAGGGGGGGCTGGTTGCAAAGGCAGGGCTGGACCAGCAGCAGCAGCAGGGGCAGCATAAAGGGCAGCACATGCTGCACTTGCAAGCAGCCGGCAGTGCCACACATGATGTACCTGGGAAGGCAGCTGCTGACAAGGATGTAGAGGAGGATGAGGGGCTGCCCCTGCAGAGCAGCCGTCGCAAGTGAATCTGCTTGCGTGCGAGTCTGCTTGCGCAAATGCAGGGCTCTGCCATGCATGTGGTGTCTTTCTGTGCTGCCAGTGTTGTTTTGTTTGGTGAAAGAGCCGACTTGCACGTGGGACAATCATGTCTGTGCTCAGCATGTGGGTTGAAATCTGATCTCATGGTTGATGATTTTTTGTTGTGGAGATCAGGAGAGTCCTGTACGTACGCAGAGTTGACCAGCTGCAGGCCATGCATGTGGCGACTGCAAGCCAGTTGTGCCTGGGCTGGTCCCAACAGCTGCCAGCTGAGCCTGCATGCACTAGTGATGGCACATGCATATGCAGCATCCTGGCGAAACACACTCTGCAAACACACCCAGGCTACGCCAGCGTGAATGTTACCTCGTACAGAAAGCTGCAAACATCTCGCATACATCCTGGGTGTGACACCTTGCGCAATGGGGGCCCCATGTGATACGACAGCTCACACTGGCAGCACACATGTACGCTGTATAGCTAGCAGGAGCCTGCTGCCAGCACAAGAGGCGCTCACACAGCCCCGGTGACACAGGGCTGTGCCACCAGCACAGTACTGTGCCACCAGCCCTTTGTAAGAAACATCATGGCATGGCATCTCATGCCACCTTGCTGGAGACCTGTACAAAAAACTATGTAAAATTGCCAAACCATAAAAACCACATACAGTCCAATTGAAGGTACACAGTCAGACACAGGCTGACTGACACCTATGGACATACAACCAGGGCTGCTTATGCACCACCACTGATGCTGCGGCTGTGCTGCAAGTGGCTGTGTCAGCAGGTAGTGCTGCTGTTTGCCAGCAGCTGCTACGCGTGCAGCTGCTACTGTGCCGCACCCTGCTGCTGCTGCTGCTCCAGGGGGTACCCCCGCAGCATCAGGTTGTACATCTGAATCAGCAGCCACGCACAGCGCGCGCGGTGCGCGACACACTCCAGCAGCACACCTGTTGCTTCCCCAATCTGGCTCGTGGGCACGTAGCATGCCCCCATGTGCCACTCGTCCCGGAAGCGCCTGAGTGCACTCCAGAACTCTTCATACACTGTGCCTGGCACCTCCTTGCGCTGCATGCCTTGACAAACCTCAAAGCTGAGCAGCTGCTTGCAGAAGGGCTGGGGCTCCAGCCACCCGATCAGCTTCTCAAGCCCAGCACATGACAGCAGCATCTCGTCAGGCACCTGCTCGAATGATGTGACCCAGTCCCAGGCAGCCGCCGAGTCGTCTACTGTGCGCGTAACCTCCAGTGTGTGCAGGCAGGGCGTGCCTGCCACAGTGAGATCCAGCAGCGCGTGAACCGCAGGGCAGTACAGTTGCACCAGGTGTTGGACCACTGGGGCAGCTGCAGCTGCGGGCCACTGTCCTAGTTCTGCAAAGCAGTCATCCAGCCCCAGTGGCCTGCACAGGGCCTGAGCCGCGTGTGCAGCAGCAGCGGCAGAAGCTTCTGCCAGTGCTGCCTGCAGAGCCTGTGCTGCTTCAAACGCTGCTGCTGCTGACAGTGGGGGGCTGCGGATCTCCTCAGGGTGCCGCTCATGCCGTGACAGCCTGGCTGTGAGAGAACCACTGCTGTCAGCACCCGGTGCGGCACCAGCTGTGCCTGCCCCATCATAATTCAGCAAGTCAGAGTCTTCTGGTGCTGCTGCTGCAGGCTCCGCATGCATGCCCGCAGTCTCACTGAAACCTTGCTGCGCCTCGTACCCTGACTCCCACTGCTGCTGGGATCCTCCTTGGCCCCATCCTCCTGGGCCCCCACCAGTGGCACTCCATATAGAACCTGACAGTTGCGGCACCCAAACTTCATCGCTGCCGCTGCAGGCGCCTGTGTCATTGTCTTCCTCAGCTGCAAAGATGTCAGCAGCAGTAACAGCAGCAGCCTCTGCCAGCACCGCCTGCAGCTCTTTGTCTACCATCAAGCCAGTGGCCTTTGCTGCTGCTGGCAGAGGTGGGCTGCAAATCTCACCGTGCCACTGCTGCTGCTGTTGCCAATCACTGTCAAGGACAGTAACAGCATCAAAGTCACATTCAACCACCGGGGCACTGCCGCTGCTGGACCCCAGGTGCTGGTCTCCCCCCAGCACACCCCAAAGTGGATGTGACAGCATCGGCGCCCATGCCCCATCACTGCCGCTGCCCATGCCCCTGGCAGCAGCACCAGGGGCCACTGTGCCAGCCCCGATGGCACCGTACTGCTGTGTTGTTGGTGCAGGTACCACCGTGGAGCATGTAGGCGGCGCTGTTGCTGTGACAGGCACCTGCCAGCTGGCTGGTGCTGCTGTTGTGACAGGCGACTGCCAGCTGCTGGGCCATGCCATGCTTTGAAAGCCCTGCTCAGCAACCCATGGGTCGCTCAGATCCAAGAAAGAGCCAAACACGGGAGCAACAAGGGCCTGAGTCAGCCCTGATCCCAGCGCCTGGTCTGCCTCAGCTGTCCCTGCTGCTTCCAGCAGTGGGCTGTAGATTTTGCCAGGGTACCGCTCCTGCTGCTGCTGCTGCTCATCTGTCGGTCCAATGATGGGGCCGATGGCAACAGCATCAGTGTTGCCTGCAGCTGGGACATCATCAAAACCAGTGCCTGCTGTTGGTGTTGCTGCCTGCAGCCCTGCAAGCATGCCAGCCAGCCCACCCACACTTGGTAGGGGTCCAGCACTGGACTTCCCGGACTGCTGGTCTCCCGCCGGCACGGTTCGGAAAACCCTCAACAGCAATGGCACCCAACCATCACCACTGCCGTCCCTGCTGCTCGTGCCGCCAGCTGCTGCTATGCAGGGACCGATACTGCCATGCTGTTGGGTCAGTGATGCAGGCACTACCTGGTCCTGCTCAACAAGGTCCACAGGCAGTCCTGAGAGAGCAAAGCCTGTATCCCTGGCCACCCCCGCAGCTGGAACAGTGATGACTTCCGGCAGGCAGAGGCCTGGCGTGCTGCTACCCTGCATGGTTGGCCCTGCTTTGCCGGAGTCCACGATGGCTTCGCAAAGGGCTGGTGAAAGGCTGTCCCATGTAAGTGAGTCATGGTCATCGACCGTGGCTGCTGCCGGGCGGTCCGTTGCTGTGCCGTCAATGTCATTGTCTGGCTGTATGGATGGAAACTGGGTGCCTCCTGCTGTGCCTG
>QAXK01011523.1:0-11836 GCA_004335735.1 Chlorella sp. KRBP | reverse complement strand
CCTGCTGCCGTGCTGCTTCTCAAACGCAGCAGCAGAGCGCCACACAGTCGGCTTCCTGAGGGCACAAGCACACAGCCACACGGACAGGCAGAGTGAGGCAACTTGTACAAGCATACCTCCCACATGGTGACATGTGTCGGACTTCATGCACCTGCGAGGAACCCTGGGACACACAACACGGTGGCAAGGACTCTACCTGTTGCTGCCATCCCAGACGGGTCTGCTGCTGCTGCTGCTGCTGCTGCTGCTGCTGCTGCTGCTGCTGCTGCATGTTCACGCGATTGTATGCACAGGCACACACACAAACCGCCCCCGTCCCCACACCAACCACTCATGTAGCTGAGGACACAGATGCACACCATCACATAGCCCGCCGCCCCCCTGCACGCATGCACAACCCCCACCTGCATCATGCAGCCCAGCCCCCAACTGTCAACCGCCCAGGGAGGCCCCTGCTGCACTGTGGCCCACTCCATCTTGGCCACCTCCCCCGGCTTGTACTGGCTGCCAACCATCCAGCTGGCATGCTTCAGCGCAAAGTCACCTGCAGAGCAGCAGTCCAGTGGCGTGGTTCGTGATGCAACATGCAGCTGTGGTATGACGGGCGTTGGCGAGCTATGGTGTCTGTATGCCTGCATCGCCATATTCAGGGAGGATCATGCTTCAGCGCAAAAGCCACCTGCAAGAAGAGCATTTCATGGGAGGGTGAGGAGCATGTGATGAGCTACATCGGGCGGGTGCGGTGTGCCAAGTGTGGGTGTGGCGCGCTGTGTAGTTGGGTGTCGATGTGTAACTGCAGATGCTGCATGTGTGGCCTTGCGCCACCGGAGCCAGGGAAACAGCCCAAGCTCACCTGTAAGTGCGTGCTCAGAAGTGAGGTCAAAGCCATGCAGCTTCCAGTCAAGGGTGCCTGTCACTACCACTGCTGCCATGCACACAAAGCCATGGATCTGCAGTTCCAAAAAGGCAGCAGCAGCAGGAGCAATGGCAGCAGCAGCAAAGGCAACAGCAGCACAGCAGCAGCGTGATGGTAGCAACATGCAGCAACCACGGTGCAGTTTGTGTGGCGATGCATCAGCACCGGTGCTGGTCTGACGAGCAACACACGGCGGGTATGAACGCCCTTTTGCCATCACACCATAGCAGCAGGTTGTCGACATTCACATTTGACACGTCAGCAGCACGCAGACTCAAACTGCTCACCATGTTGCAGCTGTTGTTCAGGAAGCTGACTGCGTTCGTCATGTGAAGGACACCGGTCGCCAGGTACTCATCCCTGGGGGCACAGTTGGACAGATCATGGGGTGAGCAGTCAGGCACATGTGAACACATGTTCATGTCTTAGGGCAGCCGTGCTCAGCTGAGACCGTCAAAACGTGGGCACGGGAGTTGGCCTGCGTTTGGTGATGCTGAAACATGCCTACCCATCATGTGTGTTGGTGAGGGTGTTGGACAGGAGCACAACCAGGACAGGGGCCATTTGCGGGATGCAGACAGAGCCGTCCCACTTTATGGCAACTGCAACATGCCTAGACACTCCTGAATGACTGATACAGGGCCCTGATATCCCAACACTCCAGGCCCCAAAAACCTAAGGCCCTAAAGCCAAGGCTTGCCTGTGTTTGCCAGACAGGTTGAGTTCCTTGAGCACAGTGATGAGGGGCCTCACTGCCTCAGTCACAAGGTAGATCACGTGCTGGCCCTTCTCCTGCACCTCTATACTGTCCTTGAATGCCAGGATGTTGGGGTGACGCAGCTGCAAGGAAACGGGCGGCACAGGCACAAGATTGCTGCGGATGTCAACTACAGTGCTCAACAATGTGGTGCAGCCCCCGGCAGCGTCAGCACGGGCTGAACACGCTGCTGATAGGCCTGGCTGCTATTGAATTGGCGAAAGTGTCACTCAACGCACGCTTTCGTTTTGACGCTGCAGGCACCTAGGTTGGAACCGATGCAAGCTCACCACCCTACAGGCATGTTCTGCTGCTGCTGAACGTCTGCCAGATGTCCACGCTCATACAATGACAGGCTTGTAGTAAGTCCAACAGGTGAGCAACGATACCAGGTGAAAGCCGCATGGCAGCTGCTTACCATTCTCAGTCTCTTGACACCGTTCCTGGCTGCTGTCAGCTTCAAATCGTTCTGGTCTGTTGCTGCAATCCTGAAAACTGACACTGGGCTGCCATCCTCTCTAGATGTGGCTCCAAAATGGGTCCAACAGCCCCAAGCTACCTCGTAGGGCTCTGCATCGACGTTATAGTTGAGAGCAGGCCCCCCGCCCACAAGCGCAGACAGCTTTGCAAACATGCTGCAGCTGCTGGCTCACAACTGGACCCCTACAAGCAAAAGAGTCCGCTGCCTATAGGTGCGTTTGGAGGACGTATAGTCTGGGACCCAAATATTAAGAAATTCAGACTGCTAAGGGTCCTGTTGGTGCAGGGGCTTGGATGCCTGCAGTGTCTGCTGTGTTGCTGTGTTGAGGAAAGTACCCATTGTGAACAGGGTCGGACTGCATGGAACTGAATTGATCAAGGAAGTTTAAACTTGAATATGCAGCACGCATGGCATGTATCTGCTGTTTTCTGCAGCAGACCTTCCAGCGACCGTTGCGGAAAACAGTAACTGTCTCGTACTCCAATGTGGAGAACCTCGGCCGGATCAGTTTTGATCAAAACTATTGCTTAATTCTGATAGCACTTTTGCCATCGATCGGCGATGCAACGTCTAGGTCAGTTCTGCTGTTGAACAACAGCAGTCATCATTTACAAAAGGGCCTTGCAGAGTAGTCCACCTACATCTGATCACGAAACGTGCATCACTGCTAACCTCATCAACATCTGCCACTCTTGGCAGCCTCACAAGGCAGGCATGGATTGGCAATACAGCAGCTGTTGAGGGTCAGCCACGATGGCCAGTGATGCAACATTCTTCGAGGTCCTGGAGGTTGATCTGAGGAACTTGTCTGCAGAAGCCCGCAAGACAGACAGCCTTGCAACTCAGATCACAGGATGGCTGCAGCACACAGACTTCCCACAGATCAAGGAGTCTGCAGAAAGGGCGGTCCTCAAACTCAGAGCAGTCGCGCACGAGGGGCGTGGGGTTGAGGCTGTCAGGACTCCAGTAAGTGTTGCCACGAGCCACTTACGTCATCCCATACGTTCAGTGATGCCTTGATTTCTTGAACTGTGACAACGGCTGTGCAGCAGGCGACAGCAACCATGCGCCATGTTGGACAGGCGACAGCAACAATGCATCTCATCCCACACCACACCATTCGAAGTCAGGCCCACACAAAGCACTGCCATCAGACGATAGACATCAGGCACCCTGCACTGCACCTGCTTTCACTTTAAATGCAAGCAATCCTCTTCGAATGTATCTGCAAATCAGAACTTGTGGGCACTCATCTCCTCAGATACACCATCGCACCAGGCAGCATATCACTTTGTTGCTTGCCATCCAGGAAAACAGCTGTTGTGCATTCTAGCTTCGTAAGGTCCCTTCCACTGTCAGCACATGGACCGCAACAGTCCACGCGAGGCACACCCATGTGTGTAAGTAGTGGCAACACCCCCTACCTAGCTTCTAGGGCGCACAAGAAGTGCACCAATTCCCTTTCCGCACTCTACTTCATCCGCATTGCTGCCGCAGGAGATCCTGAGGCCTTTCCTGCTGGTTTGCGAGAGCAAGAACCCCCGTCTGATTGGCATTGTGCTGGGATCCATACAGAAGCTACTGGCCCACAATGCAGTGTCCGATGAAGGCCGAACACAGATCATCCAAGCCCTGCAGCAGGTTTGTCATTCAGCAGTGGCTTATCATGCATTCACTCAACTCAGACCACAGCACTGCTGAGGAACGTGTCTGTGGCAAGCACTGTGATCCAGAGCAGCAGCATGATGGTCCACCTTGTGTGGGTATGCGTGTGGTTCATCTTGGTGCAACACATGCCACTCAAATGGCCCCAGAACAGTGTTGCCTTGTCCCTGTCCGATCATGCCCTGTGCTTGCAGGTGGAGAAGAGCTCGGATGACACAGTGAAGCTGAAGATCCTGCAGACAGCCCTGACCCTCCTGCAGAACCCACACAATGTGGATGACAAGGTGCGGTTTCCTTGGTCATTATGTCAAGGCTGTGTCGAGCCTCTTCCGGCACCCACTTGCTTCCGCCTTTGGCTGCTACTGCGCAACTGCTGATGTTTGCACACCTGCTGGGCGTTTCCTGCTGCTCACAGGACGGAGCAGGGCAGGTGCTCTCCATCTGCTTCCGGCTGTACAGCCACAACCGGGGCTCCCCAAAGGTCGTCAGCACAGCAGCAGCCACAATACGGCAGGCAGTAGCGCTGCTGTTTGACCACACAGTTGCTGAGCTGCAGCCCAGCCCTCTGGGCTTGCCTGCTCCTGAGGGGCTTGCTTCCGGGCGGGAAATGGCGGCCATGCTGCTCCTGCAGGACCTGATGAACATGTGTGCAGGTGTGTGGGGGTTCGCGAGCCTTTCAACCCCGCCTTGAAAACACAAATTCCAGTCAACTGACACAGCCCATCTGTTGCACAGGCGGGTTTGCGCTGTGTGCCGCAGCAGCAAAATTTGAGTAATGCATGTGCAGGTTCGCAGTTTTGCAGCAGCAAACACTGAGCCAAAGCAACGAGCTGAGCAGGCTCAACTCAGGCTCAACTCAGGCTCAACTCAACCCAGGCTGGCAGTAGATCCAGTGCCCGTCTTTTGGGGTTGTCCCAGCAGGCTGTCTGAGCAGCAGTGCTATGAGCAGCAGCATTTGTCCAGCAGACCTGCTGATTCAGCAGCAGCAGCAGGACTGGGTGCTCAGCGGCTAGCCTGCTGCTGCTGCTGCTTCTCCTCCCTGTAGTGCTTGTCCAGCTTGGCATGTCCGCTGTGACAAGGGGTCTGGACACTTGAGGTCTGAGTGTATGCTTTGTTGCTGCATACCCCAACCTGCTGTGGCATCTGGCCATGACTGACTTGACCTAGTTTGTACTCATACGCGTGTGCTGTCCTGTGTCTGTTGCTGTTCCAGGGCACACCCCAACCTGGCTCAAGTGCCCCATGCTGGGCCGGGCCTTTGCGCTGGACCTCATTGAGTTTGTGCTGCTGCACAGACCCACAGCCTTCCAGACACACAGTGCCTTCAAGGTCCTGCTGCAGAGCAAGGTGCGAGCCACACGCCTGAGCTGTCTGGTTGATGTGTGTCTTGGGATGTAAGAGCTGCCTGATGGATGAGGGGTGTTGGGCCTGAAGCCAGTGATGCTGCAGGTCAATCAGCGTTCAATTCAATAGCAGGGTTGCTGTCAAACTGACGCTCTGCTCTACTTTGATGTGGTGTGCTATGTGCGCTGCTTGTGACATGTCATGCTGTGCTGTGCTGTGCAGTTGGCCCCGTGCCTTGCGGGTCTGTCACAGACTGCGCTGGACCCAGAGGTGGAACCAGCAGCCACAGGGGAGGCGAAGCTGCTGCTGCGCTGCCTGGGTGCCCTGCTGCGGAAGCACGCGCTGCTGCTGCCAGACATGTCCCTGACGCTCATCGAGCTGCTGCTGGCAGGCTGCTCGGCAAGCAGGTGGGTTGGTGCTACTTGTGCTGCTGCTTGTGCTGTTGCGGGTGCTGGTGCTGTTGCATGGGCTAGTATGAGCACCATGCTCAACACCCCTAGAGAGACTACCGTGCCTTAGTGAGCCATGCTGTGTTGTGCTGTGCTGACATGCCTGCAGGATGCCCTGGCAGCGCCTGCTGTCCCTCCAAGTGCTTCGCAGCCTCATGGCCGACCAGCGGCTGCTCTACGTGCTGTTCACGAGCTACGACATGTCCATCCACCATGACATGAATGCGGTGCATGACACCCTCACAGTGGCTGTCGACACAATCAAGGTATGTGGGGTTGGAAGATCACAAGCAACTTGAGACCCCTACGGGCAGTTCCTTTGGATAATTGATTGTTCTGCTCCTGCTGCTGCTGCCACTGCCTTTGCAGGTATGTACATATCAAATGCCAAGTTGCTGCTGACAGCTCTGCCGCAACTTGTTTCCCAAAAGAAGCCAATTTATCTTGCTGATGTGCTGTTGCTGCAACCGCCTTTGCTGGTCTTTCTACAAGTGCATATGAAAGCTGTCGGGCTCAGCCCTCCACTGCTGCTGCTATGTGCTGCCTGCCTCCACAGGGCTACATGAAGGCTGCTGAAACCTCGGACGAGGACATGGTGGCCTCCCTGAGCAGCATCTACAGCAACAGGGCCATTGGGAAGGAGCTGCAGATGGACGTTGACACACATGGGCACGCGCAGGCCAGCACACAGGAGGTGGGTTTATAGCTCACCTCTTGCGGACACGTTTAGGCCACATGTAACTACTGGGCTACATGCTTTCCAGCATTCTGGCAAAATAAAAGGCGTTAATCCAGGCTGAGGTCTCCGCTGTCGTCGCTGGCGTCATGCATGTATGTGCAGGGGTGGACCGCATACCTTGCCATCGAGGTGCTCCTGGCTGTGGTTGCCAGCGTGGAAGCTCTCACAGACTCGGTGACAGCCAGCAGCAGCACCGCTGCCACAGACCCCCTGCTGCTGGCACCCCTGGCGCAGTCCAGCACTGGGACCGAAGGCATGCACAGCACCCTCAGCAGCAGCAACAGCCTCGCAGGGCTCGTGCGCGGCAGCAGCAACACGCAGGGCAGCAGCACGCCGCGGGGGTCCTCTGCCGCTGCGCTGTTTGCGCTGCAGAACAGCAAGGGCCTCACACCATCCAGCAGCCCCAGGGGATCCTTCACAAACATGCAGTCCCTTGCGGAGGATGCAGCAGCAGCTGGGGCAGCAAGGCCAGGCGCGGGTATAGCCGCAGGTGGTGGCAGCGGCATCAGCCTCAGCACCTTGGGTGGTGGCGGCGCGTCCGCCAGGCCCGCGCGGACGGTGTCTGTGGCCCTATCAGCACCCGTAGTGGCCGCGCAGCACCCCGGTGTTGCACCCTTGAGTGCTGCTACAGTGTCGACCCTGGTCGACGTGCTGTGGCGGCCGGTGCTGGCTGGGCTGAGCTGCGCGCTGTCGCACTGCCGCAGCCGCAGCAGCCACGAAAGCCTGATGCTGGTGCTGCTGCGGGGCTTCCAGAGCTACATCTTCAGTGCTGGGGGACTGGGGGAGGTGCCTGCGCGCGATGACTTCCTCAGGGTTTTGTGTGAGGCTGCGGTCACACCTGCGGCGATGGATGAGGCGGGGAGCAGCGGCAGCGGAGAAGGGCAGGTGAGGCATCATCGTCCTTGGGTGCTGCTGCTGTTCGAGATGGTGGTGGTGGAGGTGGTACCATCATGTACGGAAATGCAATTGGAGCATCATGCCGCTGCTTCCATGAGCTCTGCTGCGCCTGATCGCGCCATGAGCGACACAGTCTCAGCTGCCTGAGGTCTTGCAACCAACTGTCAGACTCGCGCGCAACAGTCCTTCCTGCAAGTCCAACAGCACTTGGCAAGGTTCGTCCAGCTGCCATGGTGCCAAGCATCGACCGACCGCCTGCTGAGTGCCTGTGTGCTTGCTTCCTCACCTCCCCTGCTGCTTCGTCCAGGCTGGGCTGCGCACCAGCAATGCATCTGTGGGCCTGTTGGATGCTGACATGACAGTATCGACCATTGCCCCCGCATCTGGGGCTGGCCCTGCAGCCTCCACACCAGGCCTTGCCCTTGGCAACACTCAGAACCCCCTCACCCTGTCAGGTGCGCATCCTCATGGCGGTTGGGACTCACCCGTAAGGTTTCCAATCATTGCCATGTGCGCCTGCAGAAACCCAGCTGTCTATTTGTTTAGGCATGCTGCCACTGCTGTTGTCGCTGCTGCTTACACCCACAATGCTGCTGCTGCTGCTGGCCAGGTATCGGCCTGAAGAACATCCACTGCCTACGGACCGTGTTCAACGCGGCGCACAGGCTGGCGGACAGCCTGGGAAACAGCTGGGGTTTAGTCGTGGAGGTGCTCTACACCTTGGACAAAGCACTGCCAGCCGTGGGGCCTGGCTGTGGGGCTAAGGTGTGTGCATGTGCTGCCTGGCAGAGACAAGTATAGGCAGCTGCCATGCCAGCGCTTTGATTGTTTGACGGCTGTCTTATCCATTAGGCAGCTGCCAAGGCAGCTCTGGATGATTGTCAGTGGTCTTATTCAGCGGGCGAGTCGCTCCGGAGCTTTGTCTAGTGCAGCTCGTTCGAACACGTGGGGACTGAGCTTGGCGTGCGTCTCCCCACTGCATCCAGGCTGAGGAGATGACCTTTGAGCCAGGGACCCTGACTGGGGAGCTGCTGATCCTCTCCACAGCCGCAAACCAGCTGTTTCAGTCCACGCAGTACATGTCGCCCGACGCCCAGGTATGTGCGGTTCAGAGGACATGGGGGGCTCACAGCGTTGGCTGGGCGTTGCACCAGTTGCAGCCTTGTGTCTTTGCCTTGGCAAGGGTTCAGCTCCTATCCCACCTTGAGGGCAACTATTCGCTTGTAAAGTATGTGCTGACATCATCCAGACGCTCACAAACTCGTCCCTTGCCACCCTCCCCAGTGCACCCAGCCCCACATCAACACATCACCCTGTCTCCGCCTATGTCAACACACGCACATGTAGGCGTCCCTGATGTCTGCCTTGGCCCAAGTCTCCAGCCGAACCCTGGCAGCAGCACAGGCACAGGGTGGCGGCTTCATGCAGGGCCCCGCAGCATCTGCTGGCGGCACAGGCCCCTCAACAGGCCTGGGCAGTGGCGCTGCTGCTGGCGCAGTGAAGCTGCCCGCACTCAGCCGCATGGTGGAGGTCCTGCTCTTCAACCTGCCCCGCATACAGGTCAGCAGTGTGTGCTGCTCGTGGCTTTTTTGCTGTTGATGTGCGCATTGCTTCAAAGTGGAATGAGGTACGATGCACGTCAACCAGCTGGAAACGTCAGGTTGGATTCTGTTTGGCTGCAATATCCTGGTGACCAGCATTTTTGACGCAGCACCCGTGGGCACAGCAGTCTCGGTAGTCATGTGGATGCAGTTGTTACTGACACACTGTGACCTGGGGCATTGGTTTTTGTGTCACGCAGAACCTGTGGCCAGTCTTTCTGACACACCTCTTGGAGGTCCTGCACAGCGGCAACTCCGTCAAGCGTGCAGCAGGCCTGGAAGCACTGGACCGCTGCCTTACAGGTGTGGTAACAGTGTACTGTCTTGAGTTGGGTTCTACTGTGATGTCCTGGGTGCTTCTTTCTCATGACGTCCTTTGCCGCAAGTTGTCACAGAGCATATTGTGTGACCCTGCAATTTTTACTTCTGGGAATGCTGTACCGCGCTGTACCAAGCTGTGTTGCACTGCCTCCTGTCGTGGTGTGGTGCTGATACTCATGCCACAGGAGCGATTGCAGCACCAGGCTTGGGTCAGCCCTCCAACCAGGAGCTCCAGCAGCAGCAGCAGCCGGGGCTGACGTCAACACAGCCCGCAGTAACTGGTGCTGCTGGCAGTGGCAGGAGCCAGTCAACGGAGGGCCATGCAGCGGATGTGGAGCACATGCTGCTGGTGGCACTGGAGAGTGTATACAGGGAGGAGCGGGAGCCTGATGTGCGTCTGGGGCTGCTAAGGGTCGCCCTGCATGTGCTGCAGCGGCACGGAGAGGCTCTCAGCAGGTGAGCTGACTCGTGTGAAATGTCGCCTCTTGTGCTGGGAGGAGAAACTGGCGCAGCAGGAAGTTTGCTATATCGATTCGTTGGATGGCATGCGTCACTCTTAGGCGGCATGCTTCTGGTATTGAGCAGCACTGGGTGAGCTGTGCATATGCAACAATGGCAAGCCACGCCAGCTCCTGCCCTTGCTCTTACTGTTGCTGATGCTGACAACAATCATGCTGTCACCACTGCCGCTGCCGCTGCTGCAGGGGCTGGGTGCCGCTCCTTCGTCTGCTGGAGACTGTGCCTGCCTACACGGATGCCACGACCATCTCCGCTGCGTATCAGTGCGTGGAGTCTGTGTGCAGGTGCGATCTGCTGTGCAGAGAAGTCACAAGCGATCACAGTCTGAACAGACGCTGGCTTGGAGCAGGATGACACAGTAGTCAGGGCAGAGTTGGAGCACACCTACCAGCATGGCATACACATACGTGCAGCAAAAGGGTAATGCACGTGTCCCGCTGTGCTGCTGTGACGTTCACTTATGTGTATGTACAGCGGCGTCTTGCCATTGATGCGCCTGAAGTGTGCCTGTTCCACTTTGCTGCTGTGCTGTCACTTCATGCCACAGCGACTTCCTGCCAACCATGCCCAGTGTCTATATGACAAAGGCCCTGGATGTGGTCCTGCTCTTCGTCCAGCAGCAGGAGGCGATCAACATAAGCCTCTCTGCTGTGGGGCTGCTGTGGAATGCGACAGACCTCCTGGGCCGGAGCAGGGTGGCGGCTGCGGCGGCTGCAGCCGCCGCCAACGCCGCAGCGGCGGCTGCAGCAGCAGCAGCCGAGCCTCCGGTCCAGCAGCAGCCCCTGCAGTACTCTGGCAGCGGGGTGAGCAGCACGTTGGGTGGGCTCTTCTCTGTCCTGTCGCTGTCCCGCAGGCCTACTGTTGATGAGGCTGCAAAGCCTGCGGCTGCAGCAGCACCGGGCTCCCAAAGCCCTGGCGTGTCTCAAGGCTCTCCAGCAGCAGGCAGGCCACCACCAGCAGCAGCAGCAGCGGGTGATGGGGAGGGCCGCGATGAGGCCGCAGACCCCCACTTGGCTGGCAGGAGTGACCTGAGTGAGGCGGAGTGCACGGAGCTACTGATACGCATCTTTGAGCACCTGCGCACCATCGGCATGGAGAAAAGGCCTGAGGTGAGTACAGGGGTAGTACTTGACATGTGTGTCGCAACATGCTGTAATGGCTGCTCTGTGCGCTTGTGGTATGTACTGCCCCTGTCTACTCCCTTCTGCACTGTCGTGTATGGTCCCTGAGGGTGATCTTACCTCTGTACTGCATGTGCTCACTGCTTGACTTTGGCGTACCGTGGTCATGTCTCGTGACAGTGTGTGTACATGTACCTGCACTGCTGGTGTGTACTGCCCCGCAGGTACGCAACAGCGGCATCCGCACCCTCTTCCTGGCCGTCGGCGGCCAAGCCAGCCGCTTTGATCTGCCAACCTGGCGCCACTGTTTGTGGGAGATCCTGTTTCCGCTGATCCAGTACGCCCACATCATGGGCGACACTGGCAGCAACGTGGAGGCAGATGCAGTAGAGCTGGGCAAGGAGAAGGGCAAGGCTGTGATGATGCTGGTGCACCACAGCAGGAACACAGAGCAGAAGCAGTGGTGCGTTGCTTGGCGGATTATGCCGACGATTGCTGTGTACATGGGTATTGGACATGGATACCCACATGGTTGCTGTATCTGGATGCTGTGCACTGGAGCATGCATGTCGCCAATGCATGGTTGCCTGTTTCAAAACCGCCGCAAAATGCCACATGTTGAGATACAACACCGCCTGCCCGCCCACGTGCCCTGCAGGGATGAGACCACAGTGCTGGCCCTCAATGGTCTCGGCAAGGTGCTGCGGGCCAACATGTACACCATACTGGCGCTGCCTGGCTTCAACGACAAGTGGGACGAACTCTGCAAGATCACGTCCCAGGCGCTGATGAGCGGGCGCAAGGCCGTGGGGATCGCAGCTGCGCAGCTTCTCACGGGGTTCCTGCAGGTGCGCGTGCCACAACTCGGCACATCATGGTGCTGTGTGCTCTTATGCATGAGAGAGAGTGCTTTAAGAGCAACCAAGAGACAGATGCTGCCACTGGGGAGGCCCCTACACTGATGCATCTGTGTTGTCCTGCAGAGTTACAAGACACCACCTGTGTCACAGCCGCATGTCTTGTACA
>QAXK01011522.1:0-19342 GCA_004335735.1 Chlorella sp. KRBP | reverse complement strand
CCCCCCCCCCCCTTCCCCCCGTACATCTGGTCAGAAACCCCACGCTGCCACCCACCTGTGTATGGAGCTCCACCTCGAAGAACCTGTACAGCCTGCCCCCTGAGGCCCAAGCCACCAGCCCACCAGGACCACACGCAACACCACCACAGCCAGCGATGGTGAATGCACCTGCAGCATCACCCATGATACGCAGCATCATAGTGAGGGCCTTCGGCGGTTTGCCTCAATAACAAATGATTGATCACCCTCTGCACTCATCCATGGCAGGCCATGAAACATTTCATATCTGCTGTCGTGATGTCATTCACGCCCCCTGATCAGCCAATGATGAACAGCAGTGCTCCCCCACCTGCGACAAGCTTGTTCTTGACATCCAGCACCTGCAGCTGTGAGCGCGCTGCCCCATCTGGCGAGGTGTCATCAGTCAGCACATACAGGTAGCGGGACAGCAGGCCTAGGCCCTGCTTCACACCTGCACACGGCAAGGCAGCACGCAAGCACACGCAGCACACAACACACCAGCAGGCATCCGTGCTTCATATCGCCGCTGTCGGGGCTTCCAGCTCAGACCGCCTGTCACAGGGAGCTTGTGAGCAGCTGTATGCATTGCCACCCTAGGCATGCCATGCTGCGGGGCAGGTGTAGCAGGTATGCAGGCAGTGTGGCCAAAGCCAAGGGCATGCAGTGTGGACCCCTTGGCCACCCTACCCGCTGAGTCCCCTGCTGCAGGACATCTTTTGATTATTGGGGGCCTGTGCCACATGGGGCCTTGGGTCCCAGTGGTAGTACTACTGTTGATCCCCACTCACCATCGAAAGCAGTGCAGCCCGCGCGTGTGTCTGTGGTGTACTCGTACAGGGCGTCGTCACGCGCCACCACCAGCACGCCGTCACGCACCACAGAACACGCCCCACAGCTTGAGCCCTGCTGATCCAGGATGGTGGGTGACATGTCTGCCATGTTGAAGCACAGCGTCTGGGACTCTGTGACGACATATAGCCAGCACGGCTCCGCCTGCTGCTGCTGCTGCTGCTGCTGGGGCTGCTGGTGTCCCTTGCTGCGACTGCCTGCGCCAGCTGCGTCAGCTGCTGCTGCCGTTGCTGCTGCGCCGGTGCGGTTGCTGCCGCCACCGCTGCCGCCTTTGCTGTGCTGCTTGGTGAAGGCGACCATGCTGACTTTCCAGAGCTCACCACCTTTTGGGCGTGCATTCAGGCGCCCTGTGTGATGCAGCTTGCCCTTTGGCCCTGCTGTATCTGTTGAGAACAGGTACACAGAGCCAGCAGCGAGGCCCACTGCTATCAACAAGGCGGGACCTCCAGCAGCTGCTGCTGTGCTGCTGTGGGCTGCACTGCTGCCCTGCCCAGCCCCACTGCCGCTGCTGCTGCTGGGGTCATGCACCACAAGTGCAGTGACCTCCGACTCTGGGTATTTGTTGCTGAAGACCTTGTGCACACGCAGGGGTGGTGGTGAGGCAGCTGTTGTGCTGCTGTTTGCTGCTGTTGCTAGTGCCTTGTCAACGTCCCACAGCTTGAGTGTGGCTGTTGACACGCCGGGCTCCTCCAGGCCTACTGCTACAAGCACCTGCCGGGTCTGCAGGGCACCAAACACACAGCATGTGATTGCATGAAGCTCTCACACACGGGCCCAAGCAACATGCACCTTAAGTATCTACCGTACTGAAGCAGTGAGCTGTAGCACTGAAGGTTGTCGGATGCCTAGAAGGAAGGCAGCGGCCATGACATGGTCCACGCACCTGCACATATGCCATGTACAGCACCTTGTGCCCGAAGGCACTGAAACTTCCTTGCGACTGGTAGGTCTCATCCAACACATGTATGCTGCCGTTGTCGCAGCCCACAAACATCTGCTGTGACCCCTCACAGTGGCAGGTGCTGTTGGGTGGAAAGCCATGCAGCTTCACTTCCACTTGCTGGAAGAAGCTGAACTTCTTGAACGCAAACATGGTGCAGTGCTGCTTTAAAGCACCGTTGGTGTTGTTTGAACTTCTCAACGCATTGGACAGTGCTTGCCAGCACAGGACAGCACTTCAGAGCAGTGATCACCGCATATTTCCTATCATCTGCGCTACTGTAATGGGATCAAGCAGCGACACTGTATAGCCGATCAAAGTCCCTGTCAGCGAATACATACTACATCACCGGTCACAAATCTGATTGCGGTTGCGGGGTTGCGTCACTGATCTCGAGACCAGCCTGGCGAATCCAACAAACCCCCTGACGGTTAAGGTGAATGAATAATGCCTCTCTACACCATTTCAACTTCAAAAATAAGTTACATTTGTCCTGTAGTCTTGACTGAACCACCAGGGTACCACTCCAGGAATTCGATCAACTCCCTGTGCCTTTCAAAAGCAAGGACCAACACCAGTCATGGCTATGCCAGACACCAGCTGCATCACCCCTCAATTTCAAAGTGTTCACGCCAGCATTAAGCCTGGCCACTTTTACAGAACATACACAGCTGCATTCACAGGGGACGCCAGCTGGCACAACTGCTGACAAAGTCTTTCACCTCAAATTCTGACCCTCTTCTCTACTAGAGAGGGGGGAGGTGTGCCGACCCCTGGCTGTGCATGCGTCCTACAGCCATCATACACATGTTCATGGATCTACTTACATGCCAGTCCCTACGACCTGCTGCGAGTGAAGCAACTTGGGAACTCAAACCACAATTCACGCTGTGCCATTGCTGCTGCTGTTGCTGCTGTGTGCGGTGCTGCCAAACACACTGCCATAGTTGGTGATCATATACTCAACAACAGTCACCACTGCCTCCAGCTCAGCATCCTCCAGGGCCACAACCTCATGCTGCTGCTGCTGCTGCTCCTCTGTCGTCAGTGCCGCTGCTGCTGGCGCCTCCTTACCGCCCCCACCTGCTCCCGCTGCTGCATCAACACCGCCAGTCTGCAGGCCAGCTGCTGCTGCTGCCCCTGAACCCTTGTTGATTGTAAGGGCCTTTGCTAAGCCCTGCCAGGGCCCTGGTCCTGCAGGGTTGTGTGGCTTGGCAGGTGGCTTCCAGGCCATGCATGGCACCAGCACCTCTGCAAGTGCCAGAGCATCCATCTCATTCTGCGCTGCCTCTGCGTGTATCAAGGAGCACACCTGCAGGTCCAGGTACACCAGCAACAAGCACATAGACACAGGCAATTGAGTAGGAAACATGCCATCCACCTGCATCAAGCTGACCTGTGCTCTGCACCCATGGCACACCGTTGAGCAGTGCGCTCGCAGTATGCATTTTGGCAACGCAAGTGCCCATGTGGCAAGCTCGAGGGCAGCGATGCTCCCCTCCAACCCCTGCCCACCTGCATGAGGAGCTTCAGAGTCCCCACATTGGCTGCAGGCAGCTGGGGCAGCAGCGACTGACATGAGGCTGGGTGGTCACCTGCAGCCACCCACTGGGGCAGCAGCCTGAGGAGCAACCCGATCAACAGCGCAACATGAAATAGACAGCACAGCACAAAGTGCATCAGTCAGGAGTGCCATCCAGGACAGCAAGTACATGTACAACATGTGCATGCACAGCATGCATGTCCAGAACAACCAATTTCCTGCATTTGCACTTACAGCCTCTCAACTCAAGCCCCTTGTGGATGGAATACGCATAACCATCTGAAAAAGCAGACCAAGCAGCCATTACTGCTGCTGCTGCTGCCAGACACCCTGCGGGTTGCTAGGCCCATGTCTGGCCCCCGGCAGCCACCTGTGAGTGAGCAAAGGCCTCACCTGTAAGTGAGCAATGGCTCAGGAAGGCCCAGCAGGAAGCGCTTGAGCAGTCCAGCGGTGGCATGAGGGCTAGCACCAGGGGGCAGCAGGCTCAAGGAGCCTGCGCGCACCACGGCAGCGACCGACTGTCAAGCAGCCATTTGATCAGTCTGCTGGCGTGCGTGTGCAGCTTCGAACTGCTTGCATTGTGTAAGCTCAAAAAGCAAAATGCAGACTGGTGTACATGGAGTCCCGTGATCAGCTATGCCTCTGGCCCCTGTTACATACATCACAGTGATTGGCTCTCACTTATCTCACTTAGCCCAAGGGTCTGCATCGCTGTCACCACAGCACCGGGTCCATCTTGTCCCCTGCTGTTCACACACACCTGCGGCTGCTGCAAGTCTGTCCACCAACTCAGGTGGGGGGTTGTGCTTGAAGATGCGCTCAGTGGTGATGCCCCCGCCAGCCACCAGTGCAGTGCAGGACGCCAGGACAAGCTGTGGGCAGGGCTGCACAGCAAGCTCATTGCGGCACAGGGCCTGCACAATAGCAGACAGGCAGCAGTCGGGTTCAGCTCTGCTGTCTTACAGGCTGCTACACTACAGTTCCGCAACTATAAGGTTCAGCTTCAGGACTGTAGAGTCCAGATGCAAGCCCCTTGGAACCCTGGTGCCGATTGCTGCAAGCAAACAGATGGGGCTTGTGACCAAAGTGGTGGACGAAATGCAGTGCTTCTGCATGCGTGACACCCCAGTAGTCATATGCTGCATGCCGGTGGTCTTCTGCAGCTGCACAGGTGCCACACATACAGGCGCGTCCTTCTTCTCGACAGAGTCAGGCTGACTTCACACCTGCAGGGGCTCCCCTAGTGCCAGGCGCTTGATGCCCTCTGCTGTGGATGCTGCAGTGCTGATGGAGGCCTGGTAGAACCTGCTGCCCTGCTCCTTAGCCTTTGCACTCAACCTGGCAAGTAAGTAATGCAGCAGAATCCGCCAACAGTATCTCAGCGGGTGCTTCACAGAACACCAATCAACGCAGGGGATGGCACACCGGCACACCAGGACGTGCCCGAGTGTGTGACACATGCATGCATTGGATGCCACACCAGCATGCCTGCACTGCAGCGCTGCCGCGGGTGTCCCTAGCGATATGCCAGCCCACGTCCGTTGCTCACCCTGCTGCTGTTGCCCTGATACGAGCCACCACAGCCCCCTCACTGCCAGGGGGCCCCCCTGCTGCAGATGCTGACTCCTGCTCCTGCAGCTGGCCTGCTGTGCCTGCTGCATGCTTTGCACGGATGATGTTGGCCAATCTCAACCCACCAAGCTTCAAAGCTGCTTGGAGATTGGTGTTCATGGACCAAAAAAGTAGTGTGTCAGCATCACGCACATCACTTTCGGTCACGGGTACACCCACGCCCTGGCATGACGACGTCCTGGCTCATTGCATGGTTGGCAAGGCATGTGGCAATGAACCCTTGCGTGAGCCTAGACGCATATAGATGAGTGCTGCTTGTCCTGCGTGTGTATCTCACCTTCAATGGGGTCGAAGGGCTGTTTATGAGGCTGCTGATCTGGCACTGCACCTGCTGCAGGTGGCAGTTGTGCGTATTCAGCACTGCTCAAGACCTCAGTGCTTTGCTGTGGTGCTGCACTGCCAGGTTGGGCAGTTGGGGATGGAACACGGTCACTGCCCAGAGCTTGTCCGTTCTGTGTCTCTGGCACAGCAGCGGGTTGCGACACCTCCATGTCAAGCTCCTGTCTAGAACACTTACTGCTACAAAGCTTGTACGGCCGCACTGCACGCACTGCCCAGATTAACGGCCACCAAGTGCAATGCGGTTTTGCCCTGCGGGCAAGGGGATGCACAACTCCACGTTCAAGTCACACCGCTCATTCATTCCGCAAACCGACACAGGTGCCGTTGACCGCTGCTTGTCTGCATGCCATCACCACAAACGCGATGGATTCACTTCGTTCCAACATGTTGTGCTCCTGACATCTGAAGGGAGCAAGCAGAGGTCCCTGCCCGCGTCCTGTTTTCGACAGTCCCGTCTCCTCAAGATGGAGCCACGACACATTTTGTGTGTGCTTGGTGTAATAGCATCATGGCACATAGCATCTGCGTCTTTCCAGGTCGAGCTGGCTGGCCTCAGGGTGAGTTTGAACAGCAGATGATGGCAGCGTGCACAAGCCACAACGCAGCAGCTGTCCTGGTTGAGCAATCAAACCAACCTTTTGCGTGTTTCACTTCGCAGGTTGTCCATCCAATAACCGTCAAGGGCAGGTTCGTGGTGTTCCCGCCCATAACTGACATTCCTCCCTGTACACAGCTACTGTTTGCTGTTGGGCAAGTGTGGCCCACATCCTCACTACACACTCTGCTTGCTGCAGGATGAATGTGGCGATGGCAAACTTCGGGGTACCAAAATATGGTGCAAGCCTTGTGTGAGTATACCCTTCCCTGGCCTATTTGCTGTTTGCATGGACCCCTGGCCAGGCTGTGCAACAGTAGAGCTCAACCCAGAGAATGGCGTAGAAAGCTTTGCATTGCTTACAAAGCCATCGAATATATCATCTGACCAAAAGATGTATTGTCTGCTGTGGCTGTTTTCGCTCCAGGGGCGAGATTGTGTACCCCAACCCCAGTGCACAGTACAGCTCTCACGCGTACCAGTGCAAGCCAGCAGCTTGCAACTATGGTTGCTCCTTCTTCAATGTAGGTGACAGCAAGGGAATGTGATCTGGCTGTTCTACACGTGCAACTGCAAGGCACAAGTGCAAGACAGCAGCCAGCCATGTGTTTGGTTCTGGATTTGGATATCCTTGCACTTGCACAGGCTGTTGCTATGGGCATTCGTTTGCAGTCCTCTCTGGCAAACGGGTACTGACTACTCGTGTTGCATCGCTGCAGGAGAGCTCACCAACCTTCACAATCAAAAAGGAGCCAGGCCGCCATTACATCATGCTGCTGGATCGCGGACCACGTAAGCAAGCTACCTGAGCACAGCAGGCAAAGCACAGCTGCAGCAGTAGCCAGCATGGCCAGCTCCAACTGCACCCGCTCATGGGCAGCAGATGGTTGCTTTGCAAAAGGCGCAGGGAGTGCTGTCAGCGAGTCTGGTTTGGGCACTTGCCTGGCCTGCCTCATGCACAAAACAGACCTGCTGGCAGTTGTGCATCACGTATACTCGCCCAGCTCAGATGACCTTGCTGTCAAGGTGCATCACTCCAATACGTGTCTTGTGGATGTGTTGTGGTAACTGCACACAGGTGACCACACAGGCCTGAACAGGCCGTGCTACTTCATTGACAAGGCGTACCATGCACAGGCAGCAGGCGCAGATGCACTGCTGGTGATCAACGATAACCCAGGCGACCTGTCCACAGCTGTTGCGCCCAAGGATGAAGACTCTTCAAGGCAAGCTGAACTGTATCCACTGTGCGAACAAGGCACCATATCGCTGTGTTTGTGTCGACTGCATGCATCTGCATGCATCAACCACCCTCAAAGCAGCAGAAGCGCATGTGTCCATGTTGGCGCAAGTGATGCGAGTCATGCTGAGCACATGATTGGGGGTGTTGGTCGTGCAGGGAGCTGGCACAGATCACGGTCCCTGCTGGTTTGCTCAGCCAGGCTGATGGTGAGGCCATCAAGGACCTGCTGCGCAAGGGCCCTGTGTCTGTGGCACTCAACTGGACAGACCTCATGCCCAAGGCCAGCAAGGTGTGGTTCAGGGAGGCAGCGCCATCTGTGTCTTTGAATCTGTGTGAGAGTGTGCACGCAGCGCATAAGTCATGTGTAATCTTGGTTGCTAGCCAGCAACGCTGTGTGCAGAAATGTAGGGCCTGCCTTGTCCCCATGCATGCTGCCTGGCACAACATGTGAGGGCTGCGCAGAGGTGTTGTCATGGCAGACAGCCCTAATTGTTTGCTGCACCTGCCCGGGGCCCATGCAGGTGGAGTGGGAGTTCTGGACCAACAGCAATGACGAGTGCGGCGTGCTGTGTGAAAAGCAGCGCAAGTTCATCAAGGTAAGTTTCTCCAGGCTGAAGTTATGCAAACGCCGCAGCAAGTGCACTTGGGCAGGCCTGACACAGTGTGACAGCTGTTGCAGTTTGATGTCACAATCAGGGCGGCTTGCTGTCACCAATCAAGGAATGGGCGCAGTTGCAGACCATAACAGTTGCAGCATATTGGGTTGCTGTAATCGTGTTGCTCTCTGTCTGACACCAGAAAGTCCCACGTGTGAGCTGCTGCAACACTGCACTCGCTACTGTCTCTTGGCTGTTTGATACCTGCAGGACTTCAAGCCCGTCGCAAAGCAGCTGGAGTCAGCAGGCCTGGTCAGCTTCCAGCCCCACTACCTGATCTGGGTGTGCCAGTTTGGTGCAGAGTCAGAGGAGTGCAAGACGCAGTGCATCCGCAACGGCGCATACTGCTGCCCAGACCCTGACGACAACATTGCAGAAGGGTACTCAGGAGCAGATGTCCTGCTGGTGAGCAGTGCTGCTATTGCGAAGCTGTAGACTCGCCCAGGGATGACTGTTTGTGGCGAGGTCTGCAGCTGTTATGCATGTTGGAAGGAGCCAAGCTACCCAAGTAACTGGGCAGAAGAAAGCAAGGATAGTCCAACAGCTATATCTATCAGCTGGGAAGCATGCATCTTTGGTTGGCTTTCAAAAGCCACAGCCAGCCTTATCATTGGTAGTTGTCCCCTGCTGCTGCAGATGAACGTCCGCTCGCTATGCGTATCACGCGTTGCGCGTGATGTGGGGGAGCCCTGGTTGTGGTGGGACTATGTTGACAAGATGGGCGAGGAGTGCAGCATGAAGGACAGGAAGTTTGACACAGACTGCTCAGAGAAGGTGAGTAACAGAGCAGCTGCACTGGGCATTCTGAGAACATTGCTATCCCTTTTGTTCTTGACTGACTGACTGACCAAGTGGACCACAGCGTGGGCTGCATCAGGTTTATTAAATGCACTGGAGAACACACCCTTAGAGACAGGTTGTGATACAGCGCCTCGATGGAGTCTGCAAGTCTTAAGCTGTCTGATGCTTGCCTGATTGCGCAGGTGTTCAAGGAGGTCACTGCAAAAACCAAGCTTGCTGGTGATGGCGGCCTCAAGTCCTGGCACGACTGCCTCGACATCGGCAGCACCAGCGGCACCGACAAGGTGAAGCTTCTGGACGAGGAACTGAAGTCTCAGACCGGTGGCGACACAGAAAGCACGATCGCGATCATGCCCACCGTCCGTGTCAACGGCAAGCAGTACCGCGGCACACTCGACGGCCCCAGCGTGCTGCGCGCAGTGTGCTCTGGCTTCCCAACGGGCATGGAGCCTCCCGTGTGCAACGAGGAGTGGGTGTCAGACAACGAGTGCAAGATTGGCGGAGAGGGCTGGAACGCCTGCAACAGTGGGTGAGTGCTTGCTTGCATTTGTGTCTGGCTGCTCTTTTGCGTCACGCTTGTAAGTGTGCTGAACCCAAACACACAGCTCTAGTATGTCTCGTCACACCACACTTGAGAAGCCAAATTACGGTGCAGACACTGATGAGCTGTGCTCCTGTTGTTGGATGCTGTTCCGCAGGCTCAACAGCACCAAGGGCCGCACCAAGTGCGTCAACACCTTCACTGGCTACACCTGCGAGTGTGGTGAGGGCTTCATGAAGGTGGTGGACAAGGCCACGAGCGTCGACTCGTGTGCCGAAATCAACGAGTGCCTGGTGTCCAGCGTGCCCTTCACAAAGGAGGATTGCAAGTGCGAGCGCTGCGCCTGCGTCAACACCGTCGGCAGCTACAAGTGAGTGGCACTCTCACAAGCTGCGCTGGTTGCTTGCGCAATGTGTACATCCTGGATCCCTTGCACGGTGCACCTGTCAGTGCAGCACTCACAGCCTACAGCCAAAGCTCTCCTGATGCACAGCACTCGGGAGTGCTCAAGCCAGCCAATGGCAGCAGCAGCATGATACGAGGCTGATACCCTACATGCACTGCATTGGGCTAATGTGGAGTCAACCATCAATCACCAATATGTCGCTCCTGTCTGCTGCCGTATGCGACTACAGCTGCACTGGCCCTCTGCCCAACATGTGCACCCCTGAGCACAACTACGGTGGCTGCTGGCGCAACACCATTGGCGGCAAATTCTATCACTCCTGCTTTGACGACATCAGGACGTTCAGGTGGATGGGCCAGTATGGCATCACGAATGACAGCACACCCACGTTCCGCTGCGAGTGCCCACCCTGCTTTAGGGAGACACCCTCTGGCGGGTGTGAGCCAGCGTGTGACCTCAGCTACTGCCTGGGCGCTGAGGGCTGCGGACCTTCACCAGCTGGAGGCGGCAGAGGTGCGGCAGCAGCAAGGCCGGTGTGTTCAATGATTGGGTTGCTGCAGGGTTGGCTGTGTGAGAAGTCTCTGCATTGCCATTGCCATAAGGGAACCCTGGTGCTTGCAACTGTGCGCTTGGTTGCTGACGGACCTCCACAAGCCTAGTTGAAGATGCCTTCGCCATACTGCGTTGCTTGTTGTTCCTGTGTGCAGGCATGGGTGCTGGTGGCATCTTTATGCTGCTGGTGGCCTCAGTTGCAGTCACAGCAGGCGGCATGTATGCAGTGTATCAGGTGTACGTCAAGAAGAAGCTGCAGGATGACATGCGCAACATCCTGGAGGAATATGTCCCCCTCAACAGCGCCCCTGACAGCAGCAGCAACAACAGCCACAACAAGTTCTCCACGTCCATGGTCCCTGATTTCACTGCAGTGTCCACGCTGGCACCCCGGCTGTCCATAGGGGTGTCAACCCCCAAGGTGTCTGATGGTGCAGCTGGGACCCGCTTCTCTCACAGCTCAGGGCAGACTGGGACCCCACTCAGTGGTACTGGCACGCCCCTCAGCACAGGCAACCCCCTGGGCGGAGGCAGCAGCAGCGCACCCAGCAATGGCACCGGCAGCAGCAGCAACAGCAGCAACAATCAAGACCTGGTATGAAGCATGGCAGTAGTCACGAGCGTGATCAGGTGAAAGTGCAGTGGTGGACTCCATACTGCCAAGGGCTCGCCACTGCATAGACCAGGCACTCGGCAGGCTGCACTGCATATCCTGCAGACACTGCTGGCATGTAGCTCTCTGTGTGGAGTTGAATTGTTGAGTGGCCGCCTCTTGACTTGTGTGTCGTGGGGGTGGGTTTTTTTTGTTGACGCTGGATTTGTGAGTGGGTGGTGTTGCCGCCGCCACAGCAGGTGCTACCAAGGACACAAGACTGCAAAGCCTTGACAGGCAGGTGTGGGCACGGTCCTGGTGGTGGTCTTGGCACACCGCTGTGTGCTGGCTGTGTCAATCGTTATGGTGTGTTGTTTGCCGACTCCTTTCAACAGGGCTGCGGCAAGGCAGTCCCACGCCGCGCTTTGCTGGGGCTGCAGTGGGGTTCTGACAGCATATTTCATACAGCTAGCTGCTCAGACGGCATTGTGTGGTGTGTTGCCTGGCAAGCCTCCCCATCACGCCCAGCCCTTTGGTACCCCGCACGTGCCGCATGTAACATACTGACATGTTGCACCAGAGGCTGTTCCCTGCACCTCTGAGGCAACCCAGAGTCTCTTTGTAAGCCATCCAGCCCTTAGGGCGCCCTGTGTATGGCTTTGCTGGCACTGGTAGTGTAGTGTAGCAGGTTGTGAACGCCTTGCAGAGCCGTGATGCATGGTTTGTTTTGTTTGCTTGTGGCGTGCTGTGCTGAGCGCTGCAACAGTGCGAGGCCTTGACCATGCAGGCTTAGCTTCAAGCAGTGTGTTGTCGATATTCAGAACGCCTCGGTGGCCTTGAAACGCTATTAGAAGCAGCCCAAAGTGTGAATGTGTCTGAACATCAGTGCTGCTGGTGTGACACACTGAAGTGTAAATGCTTGACTTACACGTTGACTTGTCGATGCACTGTGGCACAAATCAAGCCACAACAGTCCGGACAGCAGTGCTGTAACTGTAAGCTGGCACAAGTGACAGCAGCCAAAAGAGATGGCCCAACCCAGCCGTCTCCAGGGCTGCACCACAACAACAGTTGATGCCAAGCGCAGAGTGTGGGAAAGGAGGCTCAAGCTCATGGCACAACATGAGTGCCACACCGGCCAGAGCCATCTGGCACACACTGTTGTCACACCAATGCAATACAGAGTGCACTGCTTCAACGTTTGCAGAGCATTGCTGCAATAGCCACTACAGCTTCAGCAGAGTACGTGCACTTCACACAGCCCCTCTCCTTTCCACAGCTGACCTGCCCACACCAAGCAGTACGCTCACTCAGACTAGAACCTGCACTCAGGGCTGTGGCTGCTGCCTCTCGGCAGTCTGCCAACAGCTCCTGCACACAAAACACTCTTGCCCAGAGCTATGCACGCCAGAACCACTTGAGCCGGGTCTGCTGCCCTGGCTGCTGCTGCTGATGATGATAGTGCCAGGCGGCCAGGTGCACTGCTGGCTGCCAATGGCTGCCCCTGCTGCTGCGATCGGGGTGTGAAGGTCCCAGAAATGCTGGCAGCGACAACCCCGTTGCTGCTTGGCACAGACCCAGCCTGCTGCTGCTACACAGCCAACATGCTGCAGCGTTCAGATGCCCGCTGCCACCGCGCTGACCCCAGCGCAGCTGCTTGGCACAGCCCCGCAATCAGCCCATGCTGTGGAGCCCAGCTTGCTGCGGCATTGGCACGCCCCAGCCAGACCCGGCTCAGTCCGACTACCGCGGCAGCAGGGGTGACTTCTCGGGTACTCTATCACTGCTTCCGTTTGCATCAGACACCCGTATATGCTCCATACTGGGGCTGTACACCATCCCTGCTGGCCGCCCAGGCTTCTGAGTTGCCTTGTCGCCAAAGGTAAAAAACTGGTGCATGCTGATGAACACGATGCTGACACCAATCAGGAAGTTCATCGTGAGCTTGTGGCCAAACAGGGCCCAGCTCATGATGGCCGTGAATATTGTCGCAATGGTGCTGCTGTACTTCTTGAGGATGGTGTCGGCAAACTGCAGCAACAGCAGCACACAACACCCCGACGGACAGCGGATGGTCAAATGCAGCCAATACTTGTTGGCTGTGCCGTATGCCAGCAGGCTCTTGAGCTGCAGCTTTGCACGTGAAGGGCTGGACGCATACTATGCTTTGGAGGTTGAGGTAGAAGCAGATATGGACAAACAGCCTGCCAAAAGCACACAGTTCTAGGGCACTGGTTTCAAAACATACTACAGGCTTGCAGCTGCACGGAACAAGACACAAACAGCATGCTAGTGACAGTCACCTTGTAGAAGAAGCTGCTCAGAATACCCTGCAGCCACAACAGCAAGCAGGCAGCAGCACAATGCTCAACAACTGCTGCTTGTGCATGCGGGATGCAGCCGAGGACATTCAGACAGCTCATGTGTGCATACATGCATCCCTGGCTTACTTGGAACATTCAAGTTGAAAGCCTACCAGAACATGGCGATACCCATGCAGAATGGTATCCAGCTTGCAAGCGTGTCATGCCAATCTCTGTGCCCACCCACCTGCAATGCATTGTTGACCACCAGGCTGTAGGTGACCCATGTTTGGTGCTCAAAGACGCTGGCAAAGGTCTGATTCTTCACAAGGCACAGCAGCAGCGCACCCGCCAGGTTGAACAGCATGCCGTAAAAGTACAGGAAGAAGTTCTGCAGGTGCACGCTGGTGTCCATGTGCCGCTTGAGGCCCTTCTCGTTCAGCACAGACGCTGCTGACGGGACGGTGACGCTGCCCAACACACACAGGGCTGCTGGCAGCACTGCACTCGCTGCTAAGTGCTCGCTGCCCCCGCCACAAACTTGCAGCTGATTCACAGTGATCCCTGCAGGGCAGCAAGGCAGGCGTGCAGGGACTCATGGGGGCGGGTGAGGGCACAGTTGCAGGGATTGTGAAGCGTCAACAAGGGCACAGAAAGCAGCCCACGGCACCACATGGCTATGCTGGCAGTATCTTGTAAGAAGTACGTGTTTGGTCTGTCTGTTTGGTTACAGGGAACACGGCGGGGGACAGACATACCCAGCCGCAAAGCCCTACCTGCCACCAGCAGGAACAGCGCCTCGTACTGCAGGATGTTGAAGTGCCGGTGCATCACCGTGCGCATCAGGATGGCGATGGTGAAGATCTTCAGGTTGCCCAGCATCTTGGTGGTTGTTGGCCTGAAGTACAGCTGCATCGCAAACTTGAGGTAGTTGTTGATCGCATACAGGCCAGCAGGGACCGCCAGCAGCCAATTGTGCCGCGCATCTGCCACAAAGGACCGCAGGGAGCGGTACATGGGCGGCCCAGGACGCCCTGTGCCCTGAAATACAGTTGCAGACGAGAATTGGTCAAGAGCAGAGTTAGGTTTGACCTGGATACTACCAAGGCCACAGGGTTGAGCAATCGCCTGCATGATGCACTACAGGGGACAAGGCATCGGGCCAAGGGGGGCTGGCACGTTTGCAGTTGTTGGTGTGATGAGACCCAGCTGCTTTGCCGGGGCAGTCCATGGTTTGTTTTCAGCCTGCGCTTCTTGTTGCCGAGCAGCTGCCAGCAGTTGTGAGTGCATGATGCACAATGAGCTACAGTCTGGGATGATCGCAACCATCATGCCTCCATCTGTTGGCTGCTGCTGCTGCTGTGGCGGCGGCAACAGCGACTGCTGCTGCTCACCAGTATGAGCAGCACCACGAGTGCAACCACCACCTTGAACACTTCAGTCATGAGGTTGACGCTGATAGGGTTGAAGGAGAACTGGCCCTTGTCGTTCTTGGACAAGTGCACCAGCACGGGCTGCAGACCTGTCACATCCCACAGCAGCCAGAAGACAAACTGCCAGGTCAGGCTGAGGGCTTGAGGCAACCCGTTTGACATGCATATTACATGCACTGTCACTTCCAGCTGTTGTGTTTCATCAACTGTCATAGTACGGCACCTGGCACCATGCTGTCGCAAGGTGCCAGCTGCTGCTGCTGATAGAAGGTGTGTTCTATGATGATCCTGTGACGGTGATGTTGAGCCAAGGTTGAAGGTGGCTGCATGCTGTGTCCTGCGGCTGCTTACCAAGCAGCAAGCAGTCTGACGCCACCAGCGCGACTTTGAAGGTGCTGTTCTTGATTCTTTCTGCATGCTTGCGAGGCTCCTCAAACGCAAACGAAACCTGCACAAGAAAATCTTCCCAAATTGTGGCTGTGGTGCAGAGCTTGCTTGTGTCTGCAGCAGCGCAATTCGACCCACTTTGTGTTTGGCCTCGTCCATACTGCTGCAGGCTGGCACAGCACCAGCACTATGTACACGCCGCCCACATCTGCAGCCTCAAAGCTGCTGTAGACCTTCAGTACTCAGCTGTCTTGAGAGTGACTTGCAAAGAGGACGCTGTGGATGGTGCCTGTGCTTGCTGCTGTGCACAACGGGGACAGGTCAGGCACAAGACCCTCCTTTCAACGCCCCAAGTCTGCTGCACAGGCTGATGCGCATACAGAGACGTAATTTGTAGTGTTAAATACTTAGTTTCAACCCTGAACGGCCAGCAGCGTAGGGACAAGGTGAACTGATTTGTGATGTAGGACAACAGTGACTTGATAGGCACCTCTGATCGGGGAGTCTACACTCGTCGTTGCACGCGTGACCATCACCAACATGGATAGAACGAACATTTTCATCACATGGCCGCACAACGCCCTCGCCCTCTTCAACTGTGGCAGTTACTATAGAGTCAGGTCCCAACGGTATCGCAACCGTTGTGCTGTGCTCGATCATCGGCGTTGAGATTGCATGTATCACTGTTGAGTGCTGTTTCTGCCCATCCTGTCTACACAGCTACTGTACATTCAACGAGGCTCGGCTGGGTTCCCTCCCTACAAGCGTCAGCCCCAGGCCCTCAGTGCCACAGTTCCTGCCACAGCCACAGCCAGGATGGCAGCACCAATGGGAACACTACACACGCTTGAAACACCTACCAGCACGTTACAGCTGGACATCTGGCAGTCTGCAGGTATCCTGGGCTGAATGCAGGCAGCATGTCGCATCTGCTGTCACCACTATCAGTCCCATGCCCTGACCCAATGCACTGCGAGCAATCGCTGTTCATGCAGGCACCCCAAAGCGTGGCATCATCATACTTCACCCATGGGCCAAGCTGGGTGGCAGTATGGAGGACCCTACTGTGCTTTACACCTTCAGGTAGGGTGTCCCGCAGACGTTCAGGTACAGTCACTTCACAGCAGCTGTCCACAAACTGCAGGGTCACATGTGCGCTCTGCAAATGTTCAAGCAGGGCCAACAGCAGCAGCAGATCGAATACGGTTCTGAGAGCAAGATATCGAGCCAGGTCCAAGCGTTCACGACAGCAATGTCAGCTGTCATCCTGGGGGTTCTTTCAGGCTAACCACCCTTTGAGTTGCAGCTGGTCGTCCACCAATCCATCTACCCATCTACCCACCCCACAACCCACCCTCAAAGCCACCCACTCACCCACGCCCTTGCCCGCTCCATACTGCCTGCCCTGCAGTGCTGCAAAGGACTCCCACATGTTCAGCACAGTCGTGCGCTACAACATGCGCGGCGCCCACAGCTCAGTCGCCAAGCGCAACTTCAATATCTTCAATGTGCTGACCTCACCAGAGCCAGACCCAGAGGACCTGGTGGCAGTGTGTGACTACGTGCTGCAGAAGCTGCCTGACCCGCCAACAGAGCTGTACCTTGTGGGGTACAGCTATGGGGCAACCGTGGCTGCCAGCGCCCTGCAGCAAGTGCCACAGGTGGGGATGTGGTGCCCCTCATGATCCACCTCTGAGGCAGCGTGGAGCATCAAAACTAGACGACGAGAACGCCTTGCTTGTGTGACGCACATACACCTCTTGCGTGTGGGTGACTCAGGGGGTTTCAACATGGATTCATCAAGGCAGCAAGTCATTCACAACACCGTGCCCCACCACACCACCATGCCCCTGCAGGTTGTGGGCTATGTTGCCATCGGCTTCCCACTCGGTGGTATGGCCAACCTTGTGCTGCGCAGCCGCGCACACTGGTCAGAGCTGGAGCTGTCCCCAGTGCCCAAGTTGGTCCTGCAGGGCACGCGGGACAGCTACAGCCCCCTCAGTACACTGCGGGACCTCATGATGCAGTACAATGAGCATGAGCCAACACCAGGCCCCATGGAGCTCAAGGTATGTGGGTCAGCACACCTGGTTTTGCACACATGTGTACCTGCAGCAGTGCCAGGAAGCACTGTAGGGTTGCTTCGTGGCAGCAGGGAGGGGCTACCTGTGATGCTGGCCGTGCTGTGGCTGACAGCAAGCGAAAATTCTTGTCTTGAACCAAGCCCCAACCTCAATGTCAGTTATCTTCTAGCTTATTACCATGCGCACCTTGACTCAACGGCCTGCATTTGTGTGCTGTACTGTGCTGTGCTGTACAGACAATCGATGGCGCTGACCACTTCTTCCAAGGGCAGTGGCAGGTAGGCTCCTGTTATACCACCAGCATACATGCACTCGTCTGGTGACATGTGTCTATGGCTCCGCGGCATGTGCACACAGCCGGCCAAAGCAGCCATTGCTTTCAGGGCCGCACTGGTGGTGCAGCACTGCGATCACATGGCTTGTCCCCAAGCGCTAGCCACTGGCATCCTCACAAGCGCCTGACAGTCTCACACATGCGCACCCGCTTGTGCAGCACTGCGATCAGCACTTGGGCTGTAACTTGCCAGCCTGCACCCTTAGTCTCAAGTTGCCCCATCCCTCTTGGGCTGCTGGTTGTGGGTTTCATGCACAGTGCTCACGTGTCTGCTCGGGTCTTGTATGTATGTGTATGCAGGAGGTCGCTGACAAGGTGATGGCCTGGATAGGACAGCAGACAGCGCAGTCACGCACCTCACTGACAGCCTGAGCTGCAGCCTGCAGGCACTCCGTCAGCCCAGCTGAACAGCAGTTGCGTTCTGCCAGTTCTGCCAGCAGTCACTGCATAGGCCAGATGCTCGGGTCCTGATTATGTACCGCACTGGCAGCCTGGGCAGCAGAATTCACGCATCAGCCCTTTTGGCCCGCGGTAACTGCCAGTGTTGAAACTTCCTGCAGTCATTGCGTGATCAGGCTCGGTTTGTTATCATTGTGTGGGGCAGACTCGCCTGGCACCGACTGTGTGAGCTGCACCGGCCTGCCGCTACTGCTGGCAAGTCACGAACGAATGTATACATATGCCACTTGGTCTATCCGAGCCTGTAGCATGCTAGCAGAACTATGGGGTGGGTTGGCGTTGTTTCTGGATGTGCCAGTTGAGAAATACTGGGACTGTATTCACTGAAGTTGATTAGGCATCCGATTGGGTTATCAGGTATTAATTTGAGGATTGGCACTTGCTGTTATTGCTGACACAATGGCGTGACTGTTTGCTCTGGGTACCATGACTTGTACAAGTGAGGGGTCTGGTGTTGAGTTACCACTGCGGTTGCACTGTGTGACTCGCATGCACCTGTGTGGTGCGGTCACACTTGTAAAGTCACACATGTACGGTCACTCAAATATGCATGCTGCAAGAGCTGTGCTCAAGTTTGCATGTGCTGTGGCAAAGTTGCCACCCAGCTGTCTCAGAATCAGGTTGCATTGCCGACTTATGAGAGACCTGTGCTCTAACCCTCCTAACATCGGCCCAGCCACAGCTACAAGCACCCTTTCTTGCGGGTTGTTGCAGTCCTGTTACATAAACTGTAACCTGTCACAGCCTGGTCATACATCTGAGTGCTCCACAGGAAGCACAGGCACTGCAGCACGCACACCATGCAGCCCCGTGTATGACTTGGTAGATGCCGCTTGCATGCAATGCAAGGGCCACAGGGGAGGCAGATGAGGCCAGCCGCCACTGCCACAAATGGTGGCAAGTGAATAAAGGTCCTTTATGCTCAAGTAGTCACGACATGAAGCCAGTAAGGATGCACATGCAGCAAAGTGAGCCGACTCGCCAGTAGCTTTCGGAAAGCAACATCATGGCACTTGTGGGTGTAGAACTAGGCAATGAGGCATGCCAGACTGTCAACGGCCCTGAGGACAGGTATAGCTTTCTTGCCATGCCCGCCAAACCCACCATGAAGAATCATGACATGATGCAGGTCAAGTATGTTGGTGCTTGTCAGCACGTATGCAAGCGGCCTAGGCCGCTGGGAACTCGATTGTGCACACATCACACATCTTTGGTGTGTTTCGAAGCAGTGCATTGTGCCTCATGGTTGCAATCCTGGGTGCTGCCATGTGCAGGCTATATGCACACCATGCCACAGCCTCAACCCGGGGCTGTGCCAGCACACTGGGAGACTGGCAGGACATAACACACACCGCGCACCACCAGTTCTGGGGTTCATCAACCAACGCATGACCCTTCGCTGCGGCCGTTGGCTTTACACAAAGCAGGGTGCCTGCTGGCTCAGTATGCGCCTGTAGTGGTGGCGACAGGCATCCTGTGTGCAGCTCCCCCAGAGGGGTAGCCGACTGCAGTGCCACTGGCAGCACCAGCGTAGCCTGCACCCTTGTTGTAGCCTGTGCCTGCTGTGCCAGCAGAGGTGTAGCCTGCACCCTTGTACCCTGGGCTGTCAGCAGCAGCAGTACCAGGCTG
>QAXK01011510.1:0-20954 GCA_004335735.1 Chlorella sp. KRBP | reverse complement strand
TGTCGCAAAGTGCAACCTATTGAATTTGACCCCCCCCCCGCCCTGCTGATCCCACAGCCAGCCAGCAGTGCCAGCAATGCCAATATTAGCATAAGCATGTGGGCAAGGCATGATGTCAGACAAATATAGTGAGAGCCGTGGCTGCTGGTCACACCTTTGGTATCTTGTTGCCCAGGTACTCCGCCAGCAGCTTGACTGCCTGCAGGGCCATGGGCGCTGACTGCGAGATCTCGCTGATCACCAGCTGCAGGAAAAGGAGCGGGAAAGCATTTTTGAACAGTGATATCCGTGAGTCAAGAGAGCAAAGCTTGTGCTGAAGCGGGACATGGGTGTGAGTGTGTGGCTGAGATGCAGTTGCCTGTGCTTGCAGAAGGCTGTGAGGCAGCAGGGGAGGTTGCGGAGTGCAGGAGGGATGCTCTGAAGCGGCCGCTGAAGTGCCGTGCACCCACGCTGTGTTTGGTGTGCTGCTTTGGTTGCTGCTGCGCTGCAAGGACATGTCAAATGTGACTGCTGGAACTTTGGGAGTCTAGGCCCGGTGGGCATCTGCTGTATGTGCACATGTTCTGCTGCTCGCATCCCACCAAATGACTGTTGCTGCTCGCAACAGGGTTCGACATCGAACTAGAGTTATGCCTGAGGTGTTTTGAGCAAGCTAGTGATGGTGGTCCCGGCACAACTCACGTCATGGCTCCCCAAGGCAATGTATGAGCGGTAGACATACACGTCCCGCTCTGTCTGCTCTGCTTCTGACAGTCCCTCCATGTCCGAGGCTTCATTGATGGCGTTGTTGTACGCACCAATGTAGAAGTTGTTGCGCACAGCAAACAGGATGTCCCGATCTGCCATGGTTCCTGCTCAACTGCAGCACTGCACAATTGCCTGGGGTGTACAGTGCTGCACAACGTCTGCTGCCTCTGCCTGGTGCTTCAATAGATTAAGGCACACGGAAAGATAACAGGAAGTCAGGCAGGCAAAGGCTACAGCTGATGAGCCTGCTCAGAACAACTGTTGGAGTGCAACAGACAACAGACGAAACCGCCACAGCGAGCCACGACACAGGCCAGCTTCGATGATGAAGGCGTGAAGACTTAAAGCGGACCAGAGCTTGTCCGTGCCACGGCCTTCGTCGTGCTAGCGTCTCTGTGGTCCTCTCAACTTTGATCACTCACTCTTCTGTAATCGTACTTCCTCTGGAGACGTTCTCAAGCGTCGCTGTGCTTTTGCAGGTTGAATCAGACTCGTTTCAGTCGCTCGTAACATTTTATCATCAGTGGTCTGCTGCTTGGCAGCGTCACCAGCACATGAGTCACTGATCTGCAGTGATGGGGCAAATCCGTGTCCGCTTGGAGGTGTCAGACGCTCTGGTCAATGCTGACATACTCAAACAAGGGTTTCAGCGCACCTGGTACGTACCTGAGGACTGTATGTGTGACCCACTCGCTAGGCACACTGCAGCAGCAGTGCTGCTGGCCCAGCAGCACAGGGTGCTGCCAAGTGCCTGCCCAGCCCAGACTGTCATGAGATGAAGATTTGGCTTTGGTTCACAAAATCAACCGAGTAAACTTTTGACTCGTTTCGCTGCTGACGCAGGATCAGGCCCAGCACAGAATGCACCACGATCCAGTGTCTCACCCAACAGGTACTGTAGGGCTGGCACAAGCTGCTGCTGCAACACCACATGATGGTTCATTTCCCGCCCTCAAAAACAGCTGCTTCCAGACGTCACCATCCCCTTCTGCTTCTATTCAACGACTCTGCACTCACACAACCAGTCCTAGTACTGTGCCTGGCTCTCATTGGCAGCTCTGAAACTCAATCAAGCGCAGTCATGTCGGGTAGCGATGCCGACGCTCGGGTATCATCATAACATCATAACATCATAACATGCCGCTGCATCGCAGGTCTTGGGGCAGCTTCAGCTGGCTCAGCAAGTCAGCCCTGCAGATGTTCTGCTGTCCTTAGATGGCTTCACACTCACAGCAGCAGCCCCCATCGACATGCTGCGGGATGGGGACATCCTCGTGCTACAGCCACGCCAGCAGCAGTACTACAGTACACCCAGGCAGCCACTGCCACCTGCTGCAGCAGCAGCAGCAGGAGGGGTGTCCCAGGGGCCATCACAGCAGCAGGGCAGCGCAGGTGCCGCAGATGCGCAAGCAGCAAAGGATAAAAGCAGCAGCAAGCGCAAGCGCCCTGGGCCTTCAGCAACAGCAGCAGCGGGTGGCAGCGGGGCAGCAGGGCAGTCCAACAAAAAGTCAAAGCCGCAGCAACAGCAGCAGCAGGGGGGTGCGGGTCTCCTCAAAGAGATGCCACTGCAACAACCAGTGCAGGCAGCAGCAGCAGCAGGGGCTGCCAACGCCACACAAGCCATGCCTGCAGCAACAGCAGCAGCAGCAGCAGCAGCAGCAGCAGGTGCAGATGGCATCAAGCGCAGCCGCAGCGCACGTCGCAAAGCGAAAAAGAGGCGGCTGATTCGGCTGGGTGTCATCCCTCAACCCCTCAAGAAGAAGAAACAGCCAGGGGTGCAAACAGTGCAAGTGGCACTGGGGGCCGCTGCAGATGCCAATGCTGGCGCAAATGCTGGTGGCACGGCTGCTGCTACTGGCAAAGTCAGCAAGCAGCAGCAGCAGCAGCAGCAGCAGGCAAAGGCAGGCACAAAGCCAGCAGCTGCGGCTGATGACAGCAGCAGTGACAGTGGCAGCTCCACCACCAGCAGCAGTAGTGAGGAATCCAGCAGCTCTGACGCCAGCAGCAGTAGCACCAGCGATAACAGCAGCAGCAGCAGCAGCGATGATGACAGCAGCAGCAGCAGTGATGACAGCAGCAGTAACGGCAGCAAGCAGCAACCTGCATTAGCAGCTGTCAAGCTGCAGCAGCAGCAGCAGCAGCAGCAGCAGCAGCATGTGCTGCCCCCTCTTGTGAGTATACCCCAAGACATCACACCGCACAAGACCCCACAGCATCCACACAAGCACAAACGCCAGCAGCAGCAGCAGCAACATGCTGCACCGCCACCACCCCCGCCACTGTCAGGCCAGCAGCAGCAGCAGCAGTCGCGCAACCAACGGCAGCACCCGCCACTGCAGCAGCAGCAGCAGGACTCTGCAGCAGGACATGCTGCTGCTTCGTGGCCCCTGTTGCTGCGGCATCCTGTCTCTGGCGACGTGTTGTCATACCAGCTGCTGGAGATAGGGCCAGACCACACCCCACAGGTGTGCTGTCTCGTCTTTTACCCTGGCACTTGCGGTCTGAACCCTTGTCCCTGTTGCGAACAACACCCAGGCCATAGCCTTGATGCACACGGAGCACCAACACACACAACACACACCTGGGCTTGCGCTGCACGTGTACATGTGTACATGGTGTCCAGTGCAGGTGATTGCACTGCACCGGATACGCGAATACTTGTCACGCGCCCCTCATCAACACCACTGCTCTTGCAAGTGACATCTGAGACTCCCACACTGTTGCTTGCTGTGTGTTTCTGATGCATGAAGGTGTCAGCTGTGCGTCAAGGCATGGTGTTGACCTTTGACCCATCCGCCACAGTCGCCCGCATGGCGCCTTGGCCTGACCTGCACAGCCACCCCCTGCAGCAGCTGCTGGACACAGCCGCCACCGCTGCCACCACTGCTGCCGCAGCCGCCGGCACTGCTGCCAGCGGCGAGCTGGCAGCAGTGGCAGCTGCAGCAGCAGAGGATGCGCTGGCGCTGTCGTGCTATGATGAGCAGGGGGTGCTGGAGACAGAGGTGGGGGCATTTGTTGAGCTGAGGCTGGTGTCAGCATCTGACACGGCACCTCCCAACGTGACCCCAGCAGCAGCAGCGGCGGCAGCGGTGGCAGCAGCAACAGGGCAGATGGCAGTAGGTGGCACACCGGCGCCTGCAGCAGCAAGGCAGCAGCAACAGCAGCAGCAGCAGCAGCAAGGAGTGGTCCAGGCCAGCAAGGCTGTACACCAGGATGAGCTGGGAGGTGAGTTGGCATTAGTCAGCTGTGTACTGCACAAGGTTGGCCTTGTTCTGTGATTGTTTGAGCAGGGGTTACAAGCACCTATCGGCTCATCCCTGCCTGGTCATGTTGTGCGTTTCAGGGCAGGCAACTCAGTTTTTCCCTGACAACCCTCCAGCACCTGATGACGGCAGTTGCCAAGCTACCATGGTTGTTTCTGCTGCCCATCATGGCGCTGATCGTGTCGCTGCGGGGATGCTGCTGCACTGCTGCTGCTGCTGCTGCTGCCTGCAGACGGGACTCCATGCAACGTGAAGCCAGGTCTGGGTCCACCAAAGCCTGCAGCACACAGAACACCCGTTGCTGCTGCTGCTGCTGGTGGGAGCCCTGGCATGTTCCTGGGGCGTGGGGGCCTCAAGGGTGTGGTGTCACCTGGGTTGCCTGCTGTACCATTGATCAACAGGCAGCAGCAGCCACAACAGCAGCAGCAGCAGCAGCAGAATGGGGTTGAGAGCTTTGGGCAGGGTAATGGGGTTGCTCAACACGCTGTGGAGCAGCAGCACCAACAGCAGCAGCCAAAGCAGCCAGCTGCTTGGGGTGGTGCAGGGGTTGGGAGCCCAGGGGCACAGCAGAGGAGACCTGCCGGCGCTACAGCCCCTGCAGCAGGACAGACAGCAGCAGCAGCAGCAGCAGCAGGAGCAGCAGGAGCAGCAGGAGCAGCACAGCAGCCAGCACCAGCACCAGCAGCAGCAGCAGCAGCTGATGCAGGTGGCCAGGTTGCCAAGAGCCGAGCTGTTGGCGCACCTGTGACCACGCCTGGTGTTGTGAAGACCAAGGCTGGCAGGAGGGGTGCTATTGGTCCCCTGCTCAAGATGCTGAGGGCAGAGGCTGCACCAGCTGACCAGGCATAGACGCTGAGGTCAGCTGTTAATTTCCTGGTGGTTGATCACGGTGGCTCAGCAACATGCTGTTGATGCCGTTGCTGCTGCATCTGGGCATGGGTGGTTTGATGTACATGGGTGATGGTGTGTGGACGCTATGTGTGAGAAGCATTCTCGCTTGCAGCAATTCTATGCTCTGGTAAACGAGGTAAAAGACAGCATCAAGTGCTCTCGCAGCTGCTGCTAGCTCCGCAAGTGTCTGCGGCATGCCCTACTAGCAATGGTGTTGGGGCTTGTGTGCTGCTGTCAGATATGTGCTGGCTTGGTGCCAAGTCCTACCTTCGCCATTCTTGAATGGTTACTCAACCATATGATGTTGAGATTGTTTCGATTTCAAGCTGTCCCTCATGGCATCCAAGGTTCACAGGACCAGAATCAACCAAAATCAACCACCTCGTCTCACCCAAGCAGGCAAAACTACATCATGCATATTGGGAATGTTTCTGAACATCGTGAAGTGGTCTCCCATTTTGATGACCTGGCTATGCTGCATGGATGACTGGCCGGCCTGGCAGTCAACAGCAGGTCAGGGAGGCATGTTTGGAACGTCATGACTGTTTCGTCTGCACAACACGCACACGTATTGGTCGTTTAACATGTACACGGGTATGGATACACGTCCCATCCAGGCCTGCACGTCGCTGCGTTAGGTACTCCGGCGCAGAGTATGAGTTTGCGTCATAGGCGCAACCAACTGCGTGAGCGAGGGCGTTGGTAATGGACAATGATGATGTGTAACCTGTAATATCTGTTGAACATATAGACTGTCGACCTTTCTTCCAGTTTAGCGACGCATGTCACGCTGAGTAGGAGTAGTAGAGGATGCGATAGGTGCAGCAACACGGCCAGCAATGAAGCAGAACAATGCGGTTTTGTTAGAGCATCCGTGTGGTGCTCAAGTGATGCTGATAGGGACGCAGCATGTGAGCGTAACTCATGGCAGTCAGTCGAGTGCTGCTGTTGAGCGGCTACAACCCTCAAGAGTGGTGCTGGAGCTTGATGAGGTGCGACGGCATGGCGTCTGAATCTGACTTGTGTTTCATTGATGTCATGGGGCCTTGCACCTGCTGTCTGAATCCAGCACGGCTTCGTGTGGACTGCACCCCTGTGAACCCACCCACCCCTGCTGCTGCTGCCCATGCACCTGCTGCTGCCTTCTTCAAAGCAGGCGCGTTTCCAGCAAGTCAACTTCCGCCTCGCACATCTTATGCACTCCGACACAGCTGCGCTGATGGAGATGACAGCAGATGCTGGTCCCGGTGCCTCCCTGCTGCAGTGCCTGCTGCCAGATGCGCTGTGCTGGGGCCAGCACAAGCAGCAGTTCGCACTCATGCGCAATGAAGGTACGTCTATCTTGGAACCCTCTGTCTGTTCACCATCCTCACACCACGCACACATTCATCGCTGCAATAACATTATCAAACACATGAAGCTTGGGGAGGATGGCCGTCAATTGACAGCACCTTTGACTGCCGTTCCCGCCACTGCTGCAGGCGTGCCCCTTCTGCTGGGCTCCCTGTATGGTGCTGACTTCCTGCAAGCCGCCCTAGCTGCCTCAGCCCTGCCCCAACAGGCTTCTCTAGTGCTGGCAGACCAGCCCCAGGCCCTTACCATGGCACGTTTCAAGGCCCTGGCAGGCACTCTGGGTGGACTGCAGCAGCTGCTGGCAGGCGTGTTTGGCACAGCACATGCTGAGGTGCGTTGAGTGGGTATGGAAGTGTACAGACACGGGTTTCTCTGGAGCTTCTGCATGCGACAGACATCTTTCATACGGTCGGCAGAGTGCAACATGCTCTCCCAAGTGAAAGAGCCAGGGCTCCTTTACTGATGCATCTTATGTGTTGTGTCTGCCCATGCAGGCGCATCCACAGGCCCTCAACCACCAACAGCAGCACCAGGGGAACGCCTCCCAACACCACCAGCAGCAGCAGCAGGGGCAGCAGTACTGCCAGCTTGCGCTGTCAACAATCCACACCAACAGCAGCAGCAGCAAGGGGCAGGACCCTGCAGGTGTCCCAGACACACTGCAGCAGATCCTTGACGTGTTGGCAGCAGCAGCACAGCTTGCAGCCGGCAGGAGCCTCCACCTGCTCCAGGAGTGGTGTGCCATGGCCCTGTCCAGCAGGGCTCGTTGGTATGGGGACAACATACACCCCGTGTTTCTGCTGGTGGGCGATACAGAGCTGCAGCAGCAGCTGATGAAGCGGGGATGCGAGGGCGTCCCTGAGGCTGCTGCTGCTGCTGGGCGGCTGCTGGAAGTGGCAGCAACAGCCGGCAGCAGCAGCAGCAGCAGTGTGCTGCCAGCAGTGGAGGACCTGCAGGCTATCAGGGCCTTTGTGGCAAGTTTGGAGGGGGTGATGTGGGCAGCTCAGAACGCTGTGACAGCAGCTTCCTCAGACGATGCACCTACAAACAGCTGCAACCCCAGCAGCAGCAGCAGCAGTCGGGTCCAGCACTGGATGCAGGAGGACCCCACAGCTGCAGCCAGTACAGCAGGGTTTAGTGAGCTCCTGCCCCTTAGACCCTGGTGGGTCACACTGAGTGAGGGCCTCAGCAACAGCCTGTCACAGCTGGGGACGACGTCTGCTACAGCCACTGCTACTGCCGCTCCTACAGCCACAGGCAATGGCTTGTCATCCGCTCTGCAGCATCATGGGCATGCCAACGTGACAGCAGCAGCAGCATACGACCAGGCAGTGGTCGCTGAACGTGACCGGGTTCTGGTGACGGCCCTGTGGCAGCATGCAGCAGCAGCAGCTGCTGAGGAGGCTGCTGCTGCTACTGCTGGTGGGGAGCAGCACCATAGTAGGGCAGCTGCTGCTCGAGGCTCCCAGCACCAGCAGCAGCACCAGCAGCAGCAGCAGCATGCTGCTGTTGTAGCAGTTGTCGGGTACAACCATTTGCCAGGTATCGTGCAGCGCTGGCTGCAGCTGCAGCAGCAGCAGCATGGACAGCAACAGCAGGTGAGCACCAGCGCTGCGCCCTTCAGCTGCAGCAGTGGCAGCGGCAGCAGTGGAAATTTCAGCTCCTATGCCACTGCCGCTGCTGCTGCTGCTGGGTCGTCAGCAGTGGTGCCTGAGGGACTCCCCTGGCAGGTCACACTTTCAGACACCCTTGCAAGTGTGATGGAGCTTGCAGCTGCAGGCGGGGCAGGGCTGGCCTATTTGGCTGGTGTCAACAGATGGGAGCCTGCAAGTACTGCTGCTGCTGCTGCCAGCAGCAGCAGCAGCGGTGGTGGCCTGGCCAGGTTGGCAGCAGCAAAGGCAGGGGGTGCTCATGGGCTGCGGTGGCTGGGGCTGCTGCTGCTGCCGGCGGCTGCCGCACTGCTGCCACTGCAGCTGGATGCGAAACGGCTGCAGGAAGCCGGGGGGCTGCTGTCCAGGGTGGCGGTTACGAATGACATCATCTTACGTCATGAGGCGCAGGGCACAGCTGCTGCTGCTGGTGCTGCTCCAGAGCGGTGTGCAGGCAGTGGTGGTGTTTGGCAGAGCGCCAGCGCTCACATAAGACAGCTGGCACAGCGTGCACAGGCAGCAACAGCAGTAGCTTGACAGGGGCGTGGCTACGCTGTGCGTGTGCAGTACTTGCTTGCCGGTTTTTGCTGCAGATGTGCTGGCATTCACGATGAGAGGGTGAAAGCAGAGTGCACAGGCCAGCTCTTCAGACTCCTTTTATAGCATGGCACAGACAGCTACTGTGACAGCAGCTGCTGCATATAGGTAGCGACTGCAGCAAGTGCTGTAGCCTCGGGTGATTTGGACTACTGTGGCAGCAGCTATGTGGCTTGGTACGAACCACCATTGCAGCAATACTGCAGCAAATGAATCACCTGCTGTTGCAGCAGCTGTGGCTCAGTGGAGTCGGCTGTCAAGTATCCCAGCGTCTGACATCACCTAGTTTAGGCCATGTTGATGTCTCGTCACCGGAAGGTGACCTCATACTGACACATACATTGTCCAGATATGTGTGGCCTGTGCAGTTGTTTGTTGTTTGCTGCTGCGCATGCAGCCAGCAATAGGTGACTGCAGCAGCTGCAGGATGGTTGCTGCTGCTTGTACCCAGGCATGACATGAGTGGAGACCTGCTGCTGAAGCAGTTTTTGACCTTGTCTAACATGCCATTGCTAGGCCAATGTTGTTATAGGCAGGGTTGTGGGGTTCCATGGTTTTGCGTCTTTTCATGGGCTGGAGTAGTCGCCTGACGGTGGGGGCAGCACAACAGCATTGCAGTTGCTGGTGTGTCATGTACGTCGTTTTGTGTCCCTAAGGGTGATGGGCTGGCTGCTCATTGGCTAGCGTGATCTTCGGACCCAGCACTCTGCTGCTGCTGCTGCTGATGCTTGTGGAGTACACAGCTTGCTGTGGCAAGGCAATCGGCGTGACAGTGTTAGCCACAAGTCAAGTTCGCAGTGGCTCTGAAGTTGTGCCTCAAGTTGCCCAGCTGCTCCCAGCGGCAGCAGACGTGTATCCAAATCCGGGCATAGGGTGCTTGCTGTTGGCCGGCTGCTGCTGGGTGCCACATATGGTGTCTATGAAGCTGTGCAGAAATGTGCAGCCGATGTTTATGCCATGCATGTGCCTGCGACCGTGCACGTTGTCGCCACAAGCAGTGCAGCATGCTGCCATGCGCCTTCACTGTGCCATGCTGACAGACTCTGCATGGCTGGATTAGGCTGGAAACGTGTATGTGCCCACATGCTACAGTCTTGTCACAAGGTACCACAACCTGGGGTACCGAGTTGGGGGTTGACTGCAGGTAGTGCAGTCTATGTGAGGAGCACACAAGCGAAAACAGTCGAGAGCTTCGGCATTCATGCAGGACGTGTGAGGGGTGTGTGAGGGATGTGTGAGGGGTGTGGCACATATGCTTGAGGGGTGTGAGTGTGACTGATGTGTGGCCCCATCAGTGCACGTGACACAATCCGGTCTGTATCACAGGTTGGCAGCTGCACCTATCGCCATGTGGTGTGCTGGAAGCTGTGCAGCTGTCATGTTGCCGGGCATGTGTCCTGCACATGTTGACAAGTATGGGTCAAGCCATGGGCGTCACTGTATGGTAGGTTTGGGTGCGGTGTTGCTTGTAGCGCTCACGCAAGACATTTTCGAAGTATGGCTCTGCAGGAGTTCGTGGCAGTTTGTGCATGTGGCCACCCTACTGCAGTGACCGCTTTCATGGCCATGCCGTGTTGTCGTCCATGGCCATGTTCATCAATGTTGCTGCCTTTCACGGCCGTGCATATGGCTGTGGCTATGCATGCGGCCTAGGCTGTCCATCATGAGTAATTCCAGGAATGCACTGCAATGTGCACCCACTCATATCACGAGCCGATATGGCATGCTTTTGTGTCTGATGCGTGGCCTGTCACTGCTGAAGGTGGTTTTGCCTGCGTCGTTTTGCAGATGACTGTAATGCCATTGACCTGAGGCTAGCTTGCATGTTGCGACGATGCTGCTGATATGGTACCGCTGTACTGCTGATATGGTACTGTTGTACTGCTGATATGGTACTATTGTACTGCTGTACTGCTGATATGGTACTGCTGTACTGCTGATATGGTACTGCTGTACACCACTTTTTCATGAGTTTCTGCCATAGTGACTGTCACCAGATCTGGGTCTAGAGAACACAAAGTGCCGAGCCAAAATATCTTTGTCAGTGAAGCCATAGCCATGGCGGAAGCAAGGTGTAGGCTTCCTGAAATGCCAGGAAGTCAGTCTCTTGCCGCAATTCCGGACACATAGCACCCCTACTATAGCACCCCTGGTGTCTGTGTGTCGCACAAGCACGTGCTGCAGGGCCGTGACAGCTGCTAGCGCATGAGCATGCAGCATGAGCATGCGCTGTCACTGCAACGGGCCCATCAGTACCAGCTTCAGTGCAGCTGCTCAGCTGTCAGGAACAGTGCATGAAGCATGGTTGCAGTGGTCCATTGCAGCTGACAGTTGGCAGCAGGCAGCTGATTTTGCTGAATCGGCGATTGGTGCTTGATGTTCCACTCCTTTTGGGCTTCACATAACAAGCCCGATACCCTCAGCATAGCATGCAACCTCCGCATCATTGTGCTCCGAGTGTGTACATGTGACAGAAAGCATCATATTGACATCAGGAGGCAGGCAGGCCCAATGGGCTAGGGGTCACCCCTAGTGGTGGGACCATGGGGATGGCAAGGACGATTTTGCGCTAATAACGGGACAGCCACGCCTCAAAACGATTTTTCTACTACTGTCAGCGCATTGGGACGGGTCTGAGCTGGAGATGTCTGATATATAGAAACAGCACCGGCTGCTGCTGCTGCTGTTGTCTCCTGCTCACGTGTCCCCAGGGCTGCTTACTCGCAGGCAGGCCCTTACTAATCGTTTCATGCCACCAAAACATAGAGAAAGTGTGAATCAGTCATAATTACAGATAAACGTGCCATGCCCCGTTCTTCTGAATCGACAGGTACTGGACGAGAAGTACAGTACGGGAAATCTGCACATTGCTGCGAAAAGGCGCTTCATGCCTCAGTACTTGTAATGTATGCTGGTATTTGTGCTAGTGATAGTCTCTCTCTCTCTAGTAATAGTCTCTCAGTGGCTTCAAGATCTGTTGTACATGTGTTGCACGTGCTCTTTTGGGCACCATGATCTCTCATGATCGCAGCGTATGGTTGTTGCCTGGGTTGCAAACGACTTATGGTACACCGCAAATGACACCAGAGGATTGGATATTCCAATGAGGCCGGGCAAGACCGCAAAGCAAACACCTGCCCATCTGCTGGCATGCCAGGCTGGTCGGTCAGTGGGGTGCATGATGGCACCTGTGCTGAGCATACATCGTGACGTGCACCAAGTGCTTGAACGTCACCGACATTTCGTATTTACAACTGTCTCGAGTGGCCATACGATGTTTCAGAAGCGCCGTGGGTGAACGATTGTGGCAGTAATTACTGGTACACAACACCATGCTGAGAGGGGGCCATGCATGTGGCAGCACTTTCCTGGCTACCAAGAGTTGTTGACATTCAGGATCCCTGCATCTACATCTGTCTATAAAATGGCTGAGCTCATCTGAAAGTGTCCATGTCAGCACAGCTTAAACTCTGGAATCCAACACAGCTCAGGTGAGCTTGATAGTGTAGGTCAAAAGCGTCATTTGTTGCAGTAGGGGTCCCTACAGCATGATCATCATCCAGTGATGGCGTGTTGTCACTAGCATGTTGTGCTGATGGCAGCCTTGCCCGAAAGCTTCCAAGCTGCTGCGCCATGTAGGGCACTCAATCACTTGCCAACTGCCAAGGTGGCTGTGTGACACCCTAGCGTGACATGGTTCGGCGGCCCGGGTCTATCTCAGCCATGTGTTAGGGCCTTACATGTCAACAGTCAAGAGCAGCATACGTGCAGCTGGCCGCGTCACGCAACTGGGTGTGGTGTTGGGCTGCAGCGTCACTGCATGCTATGACTGGCACGTTTCACAGCAAGGTAAACTTGTGATTCACCCCCCAACACTGCTGCACAAAGTATGGCCCACCACACGCCCTGCCTTATGCAGCCATCTGGCGCCGTAAACCAAGGGAAATAAAGGGGCCCTTTGATTGAACCCCCACAACGCCATGCCTGTGTTGAACCTACACAGTGCACCACACAGCAGCACTGCAACCACAGCTTGTAAAGTGACCTGCCATGCAGGGTGCCATTCAGCTAACACACAACGGCGCCGCAACCACACACCCAACAGCATCATGGTCGAAGGGGCAGGCTCAATTTCAGGCTGGACCATTGCCAAGTGACCACAACCCCTAGTGAAGCACTTCCGAACTGGGCGCGTGCCGTGTTTATTGCCACCCCAGAGTCTGCCCACCCCACCTTAAACCACTGGAAGTAGCTGCCATTCACTTGCTGCAGGTTGGCTGAACTGTCACATATAGAGGCTAGAGTGCCACATTTCAAAACTTGCACTCAGGCTACATCGCCAGACTGCATGCCCAGATCACACACCGGATACACACGAGCCCTGAGTACCAGGTGATAGCTTATCTGCGTCTCTAAAATTGGGCACGGTGTTGAGCACCGGTGGCGCCTGGTGGCGCTCGATGGTGAACATGTTCACCATCGGTGTACACCGGTACGGTTGAACACAATCTCGACACCGCTGACACCAGTGTGCCAACTCTTAGAGACGCGAGTTGTAAAGGAAGGAAAAACAAAACAGACTGGGGGCGCTGCACACAGAGCTGCTTCGAAGCCAAACGCAAGCATCAGCTGCACTGAGCACACCAAGACACCATTGCATACTGATCAAGGCCTGCTGCCTTCCCGGATGCAAAGCAAGGGATAGCATGCCATGCATGCAGTAGTTGGAGCCCCTTCGTGAACAGCCCAAGCGCATGCCACGGGCCTTGAGTGGTGGCCATGCAGCTGAACATTCAGCACTGACCACTGACCACTGGTCTGAGACGCGGTTTGAGGCTCACGTACCACTCAGTGATGATCGGATCAAATCAGCAATGACCAGATCTCAGAGACAATGATCATATCAGCCATGACCAAAATCTCACAGACCTTTGATCAAATCAGCACTGACCGGACGTCACAGGCCACTGATCAGCACTATCCACACCAGCGCACGACTCGTGACGGCACTGGTTCCATAGCGTCATCGCAATCTGTGCTCGGTCTCAAAAGGTCTGGCAGACCTCCACAAATGGTCGCTTATTTGGACCAGCTGTTGCCCCAAAAGGTGCTGATGGTCAGCACGAGCTGTGCCGCAGGGCCCACACACTGCCAACTACTGACCCAGTGGCTGCAGTCTCAAAACATCAGCCATGATACTCTGCTACCAATACGTGATGCATAACTATCCTGTCACAACAAACCTGGGCGTTCTCAGAGGCAGCACTAGTAGCGTACTAATAGTACATACCATCCATACCAGTCGCTGCCCTTCCAATGTCACTGGCTTTGGCATTCCAGCGTCATCGGCTGTGGCTTTCAGCCAGAGGCTGCCAAAGGCAGTCCCCTCCAGCAGTACACACGACCCTTGCCATCGTAGCTGCTGCTGGCAGGCAATGCAGTGTTGTCAGATGCAGCCTTGCCGGCGTCGGCTTCTGGCACCCTGCAGCAGATGGGCTTCTTCCGTTCCAGCATGCATGTTCCCACCTTGCAGAAGCCGGCGCACTCGGGCCAATCGTAGTAGATGCCACTACGGTAGCTGTCACCATCGTAGCTGTCGTCCTTGTAGCTGTCGCCGTTGTAGTCGTCGCCCTCATGTCCATGCTTGTCGCCACGGTTGTAGCTGGCGTAGCCCATGATCTCTGCAGCCTCTGCCTCGGTGACAAAGGAGCCCTGGAGAGTGCTGTCTTCTGCTGCCCGCACCTTGAAGACGTCGGAATTGTCAGGGTACCTGTGAAAGTGTGCAGCGTCAAACAGAGTGATGCATGAGGGCAAGAGGGAACGCATTATGTGTGTGCCCTGCGTCAACAACTTGACTCTGTGTGACTTCCCCAATGGCTCAAGGCAGACAAAGCTATGGCGTGCTGCATACGAAGCTCCTATAGGGCGGCGTGCATGGCCCCCAGTGGTGGCCAGAGTGTGATGACACCGTGAGCATGATAGGAAGGACTCCCAGCTGCCGCTGAGTAGACAACTCAACCATCAAACTAAGTGAAATTAAAGCAGTATACTGCCGCAAATGTCAGAGACTGCCATTCAATTTGGCACTGGTTTGGATAGGCAATCATGAACAACCGACAATGACGGCCTGGAAGGGCTCAACCTCCTTCATGAAGCACGAGTGATCTCTCAGTGCATCTTGCACTTGCGGTCGGATCGCAGGGCACCTACCAAGGGCATGACTTGCCGTTGCTGCAGCTCGCGGGGGGGTTGGCTGGACAGGTGCCAGTCAGACCGTCACACTCTGCGTCTGCCTGGCAGATGCTTGATGCGGACCTGCACAGAAAACCACGCAAACAGAGAGCAATACATGCATGTGAGCTTGAAGCCAGAAGCCTGGTCCAACGGGTGGGCCATGCTACACCAGCGCAACCGTGCTTCACTGGTGCATCACCACGAGACGCCTCATGGTGTGCCACATGAATGTAGCAGCACTGTGCAACAGATTCCAGGTTGTTGAAGCCGCCAGTGGCAGCCTGTCACAACATCAAAGCCGCTTCTGGCCACCGCAACAGCAACACAGACAAGAGCTGGAGGCTTCAACCGGTTGTAGTGAATCCAGCCTTCAGGCCTACGAACACACTTTGATGACTGACTATGTGCCTGGCAGGCCCACTGAAGGCCTGAAAGCTGATCGAAGCAATGTGTAAAGCTCAAGTCGGGGCTGAGTGCCCGTTACACAGGCACGTTCGTGACCGTTGCAAAGTTTGTACAAGCCTCAACATGAAGTACTTGGTTTGGACATCTTTGTATGTCTCAGAGGCAGTAGGTACGTGTCAGCCTACCTGCATGGGGCTTTGGCTGCCTTGGGCTGTCTATCTCTTTTGCAACACTGTTTGGGATTGGCAGGGAGTGTCTGCAAGCACCAAGCAGCACTGCAGGCGTATCAAAGGTGGTGAGGACCTGGTGCGACAGCTACCTGCGGGTGTGCTGTTTCACGTCACACTGTGCATCTGTGTATGGTTTTCGACAAGCTACTATGCCGCATGAAGACTGTCAAAAAAAGTGCCTGCGCTGCCAAGCCCTAGTATAATGCCATGCCACCTTCTGTGAGGCTTTGCCATGACAATCCCTGCAATTATCAGCTCAAGTTGTATTCGGTCCACCACTAGGTCCCTGAGCCCTACATGCATGTGTGCTTGCACGGCGGTCATGTTGGCAGTTTGCAATACAGTGACTAAGCTGCACAGCTGGCACTGCACTCACGCTAACGAAGCACTTGAGCTTCAGCACTTGTCCTGGTGTTGCGGTGAACAGTGGCATTGCTATGAAGAGCAAGCCGGTGTTGGATGGGCCACCACCAGGAGTCAGGACAGGCCTGGCTGGACCCCAAACGTGTTGTTCACAACTTCGCACGAGCTGGGCAGGTTGAAGTCGCTGGAAATCAGATAAAGCCCAAACGTCAACTGACCTGTCCCGCCACTCGTCACTGTTAAGACAGTGTTCTGATCTTCCGCACTGATATCATATTCAGAAGGTAAAATGGCACTGGGCCCGCTCGTAAGACTGAGCACCACACCTGCAAAGGTACCGCTTGTGAACTGAATGGCTGTGCTGCTGTCTGCACAAGCTGCCGCACCAAGGACAGGTGGCGTGGCGCGTGGCTGGTCAGCACGTGGCGGGCGTGCTGTCGTTCCCCATGGCCAGCGTTGTGGTGCAATGCCTGTCATGTTGTCGCCTGCGACAGGAGAGAGCAGTGACCAGCAGCATGTGGCAATGGAGTCTAAAACGTAAAAGGGAAAAGTTCCAAAGAGAAAAAGGTGCTGCATGCTTGTGCAAGCAAGTGCGTATATTATGATGTCCAGGCAGCTCAGTGTGCGTGCTGGCTGTTGGTGAAAGGCAACATGACGCTCGCCAATGCACACTTCTGTGTTGGAAGACCTCACCATTGCCTTGCATCCAGTTTTGTGACAGCATAGGCATGTCCTCAGCTGCCACCAGGGTGCTTGACAGCAGCACCAGCAGCAGCAAAACACCCCAGGGGGCCCAGCTTGTCAGGGTGGCGTGCATGCCTGCCTTCCCTGAGCGAGTAAAACGCACGCGCAAAATATAAATATTGGTCATGGTATAGGCAAATCCAGTGAGATTTGAGATGCCAGAACGGTGAATGCATATATACACTTCACGACCCTGTTTACGACTCACCGTGGTTTGTGTATAAGTATCTGAATGTCGGACTTGAAAAATTGTTAGTCAAGGGTGTGGTGCTGAGGCACAGCCATGCCCCTTGATTGGAGCCGCGCCGTACGTCTGCTACAAACGTTTTCAATTACGCAAAAATCTAACATATTATAGCTAGTATAGTTGCTGGCGAGCATGCCTTGCCGGACAGCACAACGTTGTGTGTCGCCAGCGTGGACTGTCACCAAGGTCATGATGTCTGTGTCTGCACTAAAATACACTTTATGTTTGTGATGTAAGACTATCAACTCGCGCAGTATTTTCAGACTGGACGTGCTGTGCATGTGCCACACATGTACATGAATGTGGGCGCTGGCACTTTTGTGGACGCCACTTGATCTGAATATGGATTGAGCTGACTCGAAAATGGCTGTAGTCCAGTCATGCACGGGTGATGATCTTGAGAATGAGCCTGGCCAATGAGCCGCTGCATAGATGTGTTTCTTTGGCAGATTTGAAGTCATCAATGTAGCCCCCGGGGAGCCCCTGTGGAGGTAGGCATGCTGTTAGAAGCCTTCTTTTGGTTGCTTTTCGTCCCTGAGTACATGTTTTCACCTGATGCTGTGGTACGGTAGCAATGCAGGTGCGTGATTGCAGACCTTTTGCCACCTCACCGCCCACCCCCCACCCCCACCCCCACCCACTCTCTCCTGACTCAACTAGCTTGAGGTTCATTACACCACCTTGACAAGCTGCTGCACAACCCCGCACATGTGCTCACTGCATGATTATGAGCAGGGCTGCCTCACAACAGACAGTTGAGCAATGCACCCTGCACACAACAGCATGTCACATGCAGTGGTGTTGCCATGCTTGTGGCCAAGCTGAAACCCGCTGAAACATGCATATGTTGCTAGTGTGTGAGCACGCGCTGACATGCCACGACAAGCATTCCCGGATGTCGGGCTGACAGCGAGACATGTGCAAATTCTCAAAGAGATATGAAAACGTACATGCATGCCAGCAAGGCGTGCGCAAGTTGCCAGACAACTCAATGGTTGATGGGGTGGAGCAGGGATGCTGCACAGTCTGATGTTGAACTGCACTCACAAACATGCCACGGCACACTCCTTTCGCACGCCACAGTGTTGCTCTGATACTTGCCTCACCGATAAAGCACTCCCCACACACGCCTCACCCCCTCGTTTGCTCAAGGCCTCAAGACACAAACAGACACGCACGCACGCACGCACGCACACACACACACACACACACGCACACACACACAGGTGCACACTGTGGCACATGGACATCGCGCCTCACAATAACCACAACCTGTGAACGCTCATTCCAGGCCACACGCACTCACCCCTCTCACTCACCACACAGCTGCACCATGTGGTTTGACAGCACAGGCAACCTCATAAATGTGATGTCACACCATCACACTAACAAATGAGAGTCACACCACGGTTATCGTGGACATGACATGCACTTTGTGATGGCATCACGCATGCAGCTCTGTGGCACAGGGTTGCCGCAGTACACTCACAATGTTGTCAGCCAGCAGCTGGTCCTCTTGACCCCGCCCCGCCTGACCTCAAATGCATTCCGTGTAGCGCTGCATGCTTGCTAGTGCTCAGCATCGCTGCTGTCTGCAAAGCTGAGAGGCACAGACTGCAGGGCACCAGAGGAGCCTTGCCTTGGTATGCCGTTCGCCTTGCCGCCTCCGCTGCTGCTGCCGTGCATCTGCTGCTGCTGCTGGCTATCTGGCGTCACGCTGCCGCCCTCCCGAGTGCTCTTGGTCTTGCGCACCAGCCGTATCACCTTCTTCTTCCCTCCAGAAGCCGCCCCTGCTGCTGCTGACCCGTCAGACCCTTCTGAGGCAAGCCCGTTTGCAGCAGGAGGCAGCCCGTTGCCCGCTGCCCCGCTTGCTGCCTTGGCAGAGCCGTTGGCCAGCTGCTGCTGGTGCGGCTGCTGCAGCAGCTGCAGGTTCTGCTGCCCGTCTGGCATGACCTTGTGCAGGGTCAGGCTCTTGTTGTCGTCTGCTGCTTCGACCAGGATGGTGTCCCCCTCTGCAAACTCCCCACGCAGCAGGGCCTGGGCCAGCAGGGTCTGCAGCTCCCGTTGCAGGGCGCGCTTGACTGGGCGGGCTCCATACACAGGGTCGAAGCCCTACCAGGCGAAACACACAACACCCAACAGTACAGAGGCTCAGCAAAATGGCCGTTCGACTGGAAGGGACAGAGCCAGGGTGTGCAGCGTCTAGCACAACTGTTTCTGGCATGGTGTAACTTTGTTCCCAAGCATTCAGAACCACATAGTAACTTTTAGGCATCCAGAAAGTGCAGTCGAACACTCAGACTGCTGGTGCGCCAGCAGCACCAGCAGCGGGGCAGCACACCTTTGCCGCGAGGTACTCCAGCGCGCTGTCGCCCAGCTTGAGCGTGATGTGCTGCGCTGCCACGCGTGCGACCAGTGCTGACGCCCGCAGACCGACGATGTCACGGATCTGGCTGCGGATGAGTGGCTCAAACACGATGAACTCGTCCACGCGGTTGACAAATTCCGGCCTACAGTTGCGAGTGTGGTGAACAGCGTAAGCATCAGATGCAGGTGAGTCACAGTGCAAGGACTGCAGTTCCAACAGACATGCAACCCCCGCACACATGCTGTGCCTGCTGTGAGGCACATCGTGCACAGTGACTGTGCCATTCATGCAATGCAGCTGCAGACGTCCCCCATAAGACTTTGAAGCTGCCTTTGTTGCATGAACTGCGTGGTGCTAGGCAGCTTCAGGGAAGTGTGGCCTGTCATGGGGCCCTTGCCGTACCTGAAGTGTGACCGGACCTCTGCCATAACACGGGCCTTGAGATCCTCCCTGCTGTCTGAGGGCAGGTGCTCAAAGATCTGCGCGCTGCCCAGGTTGCTGGTCATGATAATCACGCAGTTCTTGAAGCTCACGGTGTGACCCTGTGGCAGCAACAAGAGGGTGGGAGTGAGGGTGAGACTCCCAGCGAGTCTGTTGGTACTAACAGTGAGGCCGGTGTTATGTGCATGGCCCAGGTCACCTGTCGTGGCAATCACACTGACAGAGTGACCACAGACCAGCAAACAGAGAGGAATGGCCGAAGATGGGTTGCAGGTGACAGGTTTCTGTCAAGAAGCAATATCTGCCCATTACACAAACGTGCATGCACGCATGCTCGATATCTCACCCACGTCAACACACTGGGCCAGGTACACAGACACCTACTGAGAGAACACACAAGACAGCTCCGAAGCTGCAATTACTTGGGACCCACCTGGTTGTCTGTTACGCGCCCGTCGTCCAGGATCTGCAGCAGAATGTTGAACACGTCTGCATGTGCCTTCTCCACCTCATCCAGCAGCACAATGCTGTAGGGGCGGCGGCGCACCTGCAGGACACGGCACAGCACGGCATGGCAAGGCACGGCACGGCACGGCACGTTTCAGCACATGTGAACATGATCGAGAAGCAAGTGCTTGCCAAACGACAAACTGCTTCTAAGACAACCAGTGTAGTGTCTGTGACTTGACAGTGCAATGACAATGCTTCAGGTCCACAGTGCACAGCTGCATCATCTGCTGCTGTTACCAAGGTGATGTGCTGCCCAGGTCATCCTTGCTGATCACCTTCAACCAGCAGCTGACAAGCCCCCACTTCAGTCTTCACTACTTCATACTAGTAGTGACGCCAACTCACCGCATCTGTCAGCAGTCCTCCCTCCTCATAGCCCACATATCCAGGTGGTGTCCCGATCAGCCTGCTGACACTGTGCTTCTCCATGTACTCCGACATGTCCAGCCGCACCTGTGCACATCAACACGCGCACACAAACACATGCACTCTTTGTCAGCACAACAAGTAGGCTGGTTGCAAGTGGTGTTGGGGCAATGAGGCTGTGATGAGGAGGATGAGAGGGAGGGGTCGTGGAGCGGGGGGGGGGGTGCTCCTTCGTGTCCCCACGTATGTCTAGGTGTACCTATCCGCATGCAGACCAATTGCTTTGATGAATGCGCATGAGAGGTATATGCCCCAGAGCTGTACTGCAACAAGACACACTCACCATTGCATCCTCAGAGTTGAACAGGAACGCCGCCAGTGCCTTGGCCAGCTCGGTCTTCCCCACACCCGTTGGACCCAGGAACATGAAGCTGGCGATGGGCCCGTTGGGGTCCGACAGGTCTGCCCTGCTGCGCTGCACTGCTGTGGCAACTGCGTTGACCGCATCCTCCTGGCCCACGATGCGCTTGTGCAGCTCGTCAGCCA
>QAXK01011501.1:0-10605 GCA_004335735.1 Chlorella sp. KRBP | reverse complement strand
GCACCGCACCGCACCGCACTGCCCTGCGCTGCGCTGCCCTGCAACCTGCTGTTGTTGTGTGCTGTTGTTGTGTGCTGCTGCTGGAGCAGGCCTGCGGGGCCTTGCTGACGAGGCTGGCCGCATGCAGCAGCTGGGCTGTCGAGCGCAGCTGCAAGCCACACAGCACGGCTTCATGCTGCTGTCCCGTGCCCTCACCAGCTGGCAGCAGCTGGTGGCACTGCGCAAGCGTCTGGACGCTGTCAGTGACACACTGCAGGTAATGGGGGTCAGGGCAGGGCCGACAGCAGTGCCGTGCTATGAGGCACACCTGTAGTGTCTGCCTTCAGGATTGCTTAGTGACTTCCCCACTATGATCTGGGTGGCAGTGACAGCCGTGCAAATGGTGTCCGCCTCTTGTCAAAGCTGTGGTCAAGCAAGCAGCTGCAGCAGCTTGGGTGACAGCCCCTGCCCCCCCTCTGCCCTCTGGTTGCAGGCCCACAGGCACAGGCAGGAGCTGCGGGCCTCCCTGCTGGCCTGGTGTGAGTACGTGCAGCACAAGCGGCGCAAGCGGCAGCTGCTGCTGCGTGCTGAGGCGTGCTACGTGTTCATGACCCTACTCAGGGTGCTGCAGCAGTGGAGGGGTCACACCACAGATAAGCAGCTGGCGAGGCTCAGGGCTGCAAGGTAACACTCCTTCACACCAGGCACCAATCAACCAAGCCATTATAGCATTGTGAGATCAGAATGCAGGAGCTGCCAGATTGAGAGCATTGCACTGCTGCATGCCTACACTGCCGACCAGGCAGTTGTTGGGGCCGCGTGTGTGCACAGGTAGTTGAGGTCGAAGCTGGCACAACAGTGCTTACTTTCCCATTGTATCTGTCTGTCTGGTCCAGTCTGGACCACTGTGCGCAAATTTTGTCAAGTCACACATCCAGGGCGTGCTGTTGGTGTTGGCTGTCCTGCATGCAGGGCTGACCAGCACTGGCAGCAGGTGGTGTATCGGCATGTACTGCAGTGCTGGCAGGACAAGGCCGCCAGGGGTGCAGCCAAGTGGCAGTCTCTTGCCAAGGCCCTGTGCTTCTGCAAGCAGCAGCTGCTGATCAAGGCGCTGGTGGGGTGGGCTGAGGGCGTACAGCAGCAGCAGGAGGCGCGGGCAGCTGCTGCAGCTGCATTCCGGGAGCTTGCCCAAGGGCTTGAGCTGCAGGGTGCGGCTGCTGCCTTGCAGGCCTGGCTGCATGCCGCACAGGTGCAGGCGGGGCACAGACGACTGCTGGAGACAGCATCTGCTGCACGACGCCAGCTGAGAAGGAGGCAGGTATGACACTGGTTGCCTGAAAGCTGGTGCACTGCCTGAAGATTGCTGCTTGAGCCCAGGGGTTGTTGGTGTTTGGCCCCACGATTGGCAGGTTCAGCCTGATCCAACATCATACATGCAGGGAGGCACACCTGCTGACAGTGTGCTGTGCACTGCACTCTGCTCTTGGCTGCTGTGTGCTGCCGCAGGTCCTGCAGCACTGGCAGCAGCAGGTGTCATACATCAAGCAGCTGGGTCATGCAGCCCAGGCCTTCCAGCAGCTACAGCCGGCCTGGTGGCTCACGCACTGCTTCATGGGCTGGAGGGCTATCGCACGGGCGCTGGCTGGTCAGCGGTGTGATGAGCTGCGTGAGCTGGTGCAGCTGCGGGCGTGCATAGGGTGAGGGAGACGTGCTGTGGGTGCAGCTGCTGCAAGCTGTCCAGACAGCTGCACCTGTTAGTGTGGCACCAATGGCATGAACCCTTGAACCCTGTAAGCAATGAGCCAAGGCTGAAGTGGCATCATGCCAAGGGTGGTTGGTCAGGTCACTGACCATATGCTGGGTTGCCGTTTCTGAGAGTGTTGATGCACTGTCACTGCTGTGGCCTTGGTTGAACACACAAACACACAGGACGTGGCTGCAGTACGCAGACAAGCGTCGCACCAAAGCTGCTCGGCTGTCAGCTCTGAAGGCAGCCCTTGTCCGCTCACGCATGACCAGGCTGCTGGCTGCGTGGCAGCAGGCAACCCGCCAGCAGCTGCGTAAGCGTCAGCAGGTGCAGCTGGCAGAGCAGCACTACATTGTAGAGCTGCAGCGCCGCATGTTGTGCTGCTGGCAGGCCGCTGCTGCTGAGTCTGTGGTGGAGCGGCTGCACCTGACTGCCGCTGCTGAGCTGCACCGGCTGCGCCTCCTGAACGCAGGCCTGAAAGGCCTTGCATGGTACCCACGGTGCGTCTCGGCTGCTGCACTCTGCTTCTTGGTTTGCCTTGGCTTCTCCAGGGCTGTTTCCTTGACACTTCTCAAGTCACAGGAAGAAAGGTGTGCTTGCACAACAGCACCAGGGCTCTTCTGCTCAGGAGCCTGCTGATGGCACCCTATGGACCTCACTCTCTGGCCTCACATAGCCCTGCCCTGCACCCTGCAGGCACCTGGAGCTGAAGGCAGCTGCCCCTCAGCACTACAGCCACGGGCTGCTGCTCAGGGCACTGAAAGCCTGGCGGGACAGGGCAGCAGCCAAGCAGGCCGCAGAGCAGCAGCGGCGGCTGGCCGTGCGGCACTACTACCTGGGCACACTCGGGAGGTTGGTGAGGGCCTGGCGGCTGGCAGGGGAGGCTGCAGCACACAAGCAGCAGCTGCTTGTGGCAGCTCGGCAGCATCATGACGCCAGGCTGCTTGCAGGCGTAATGCAGGTACGCATGCGTCTTGCTTCTGTTGAGCTGTGATGGCGTGCTTCGTTGGACAAGTCATGGACCAAGTGCTTGTGATGCATTGACAGGCTGCTCCTGCAAGCAACTACGTGCCATCTGTTGCCCCCTCATCCTGCAGGCATGGCGCGGGCCTGTGCTCGAGCTGCTGCGCCACAAGCTACGGCAGCAGGCGGCAGCTACCGCTCTTGCCCGCTGCTTGCTGCTCACTCGCTGTATGTCAGCCTGGAGTGCAACGCTTGCAGCCCGACGCCAAAAGCAAGCCCGCCTTGCAGCAGCACAGCAATTCAGGCAGCAGCAGCTGCTTGGCTGGGGCATGCAGGGCTTTCTGTGCGTGCTGTCTGAGGCCCAGCAGAAGCGGCAGGAGCTGGCGGCAGCAGCAGCCCCTGCCATGCAGGTGCTGGTCAGGCACAGGCAGCGCTGGGTGGTCAGGACCTGGCAGGCGGCTGTCAGGCAGCTGCAGGTGGATCGGCAACTGGTGAGCCACATAAGCAGCACACCCCAGACACACATCTGAGTGTGTAGGGACGATACAGTGCATGTCAGCAGGGGCATGGCAGAATGCAGCGTACACTGCCCTGTGGACACATCATGCCACCATATCAGCGGCTGCGCATGAGGCATGCACTTGTCAGGTTAGGCAGGCCGTTGGGTGAATCTGGGTAGCCGACAAAGCAGCTGCAGGAGGCCACTGTCGTCTCGCCTTGCCACACTGGCCTGTGTTTGAACAACGACCGTTGTGCTGCGCTGTCGCTCCCTGAACCTGCAGAGCTGTTCAGCACAGCGGTATGCACGCCGGCGCTTGCTGACATGCAGCCTCACAGGGTGGCGCAAGTATCTGGCCCACAGGCGCCACAAGGCAGCACAGGCACAGCTGGCACTAAAGCACCACGACAGGGCCCTGCTGGCACACGCTCTGGCAGCCTTGCAGCAGCGTGTGGTGCGTGTGGCAGTCAAGCGCAGGAGGGAGTTTGATGCAGCCCTGCACAGGCGCTGGTGGCTCATCTGGCGGGCCTTCAGGGCGTGGAGGTGAGCTGACTACCAACGTCAGTGACGGGCCCCTGCACATATGGCCCTTGTACACATGCTCACTGCTGGGTGTGGAAGGCACGGGCCATTGCCTTGAGCCACTGTTGGGTAGGGTGTCATGCTTTCATTTCCTTTCAGTTGTTCCACTCCCCCCTGCACAACCGCAGCTGCGCGCTGTCCTGACGTGCTCACCATGCTGCTCCCCAACCGCGCAGGCTGTCAGCTGCAGTCAGCTACCTGGAGCGCATTGTGGCTGGCCCCAGCAGCGTCACACATGCAGCACACAAGGCGCAGCACAGCAGTGACAGCGGACAGTGGGAACAGCCGCCCCTGCAACAGCAGCAGCAGCAGCACCTGTTGGCACCCAGGCAGGGTCAGCATGGGGCTCACACCAGCCAGCAGTCAGCAGGCACAGACCTGGCCGTTGTGGCTGCAGCAGTGGTGGAGGCCAGCTGCGCAACACACATGCAGTGGCAGCAGCAGTGGCGCAGCAAGTGGCAGCAGGCAGCCGCACAGCCACCACAGCAGCAGGTGTTGCATCAACAGGTTGCACCTGTGCATGTGGCGCAGCTGCTACCAATGCAGGACTACCAACGGGACCTTCAACAATGGCAGCAGCAGCAGCAGCAGTACCGACCGCTCACTCCTGATGGTGGTCAGCTGCAAGCTGCGGGCCACCCTGCAGCGCCACACTGGGGCCCTGTGCCCCACAGCAGTGCTGCCAGCTTGCCTGCTGCTAGTCCCGACAGAGGCCTCCCCTCACGCCCAGCGTCTGCAGGCTCCTGGCATCACTGGCAGAGGCCCCAGTGTGGTGGTGGGGCCGCAGTCAACTCTGGCGTTGCTGCCCGGCCCACACGACGGCAGCCACGACTCCCCTCCTTCATGCTGCAGGAGGTCCAGCAGCAGCAGCAGCAGTGGCACGAGCAGCAGCACCCCTCACCAGGCAGCAGCAGCAGCCACCAGGGCCTGCTGTGTCAGCAGCCGCAGCAGATGCTGCTGGATGCAATCAGTGCCTGGGGCGTGCAGCAACAGCACCAGCAGCAGCAGCTTGACGCTTTGCAGCTGCTTGCATCCCCAGCAGCCTTCAGGTCACAAGCCGAACACACTGCGCACCCCCGGCCCCACAACTGGCCCAACAGCCCCACCTGGCCCACTGGGCCTCAGCAGGCTCAGGGACCTGGACCTGGACCTTCACCACCACGACCTGGCCCAGGAGACCCAGCTGCAGGCACGGCTGTTGGTGGCGGCCCTGCCAGCAGCAGGCCACAGCAGGCAGCTGCCTCAGGTGTGTACGAGCCTGGGTTGACAGCACAGCCACCTGGTGGTGTGGGTAAGAGGGTTTGGCCACAGCCCAGGCAGCCCCTGCTGCTGAGGGCAACTGGGGTGCAAGGCGGCGGTGATGCTGCCCTGGCCTCCACGCAGCAACACTGGACGAGCAGCACAGCTGTGCAGGAGGAGGGTCAGCAGCAGCAGCATGTGCAGCAGCAGTATGGGGAGCAGCAGCAGCAGCAGTACAGGCAGCAGGGTCCGGAAGCCATCCAGGTGCTGCAGCAGCCCCACCTGCAGCTGCTCCTGATCCACCATGAGCCTGACACAGGCCCCAGCACCGCCCCTGAGCCTGGCACAGGGCCGGGCTTGGACCCTGAGCCCGGTATGGGCCCGAGCACAAACGACGCCTTGCAGTTTGTTGGGGCAGCTGAGCCGCCAGGAGCTGGCCTGCAGCAGCACTGATGCGGTGCGTTGCAGCACGTGATGCATGGCCTGCCATGCTTTTTGCTCGCTGATGCTGTAGGGTCATGGCTTTGGATGGCTGGGATGTACGGCAAATGTGCTGTGTAGGCATTTGTATCATATGTACTGGGATGGATTGCGGGCTGCAAGCTGCCACACATGTTTGCCTCGAAGGGTGCAGCTTGTGCTTGTTTGTACAGTGTTTGTTGCACATCATCATTCAGGCATCTTGAACCCGCCAGCTGTCTACCACTGCAGCTGTATCGATGCCGTCAAGATGGTGATGACGCTGCCTGTTTTGTTGCTGATAGGTGTGTTGCTTGAGCTCTTGCGGAGCTTGTGGGTACCCTGCTATTGGACTACCACTGGGACGCTGTGGGTGTTGATGCAGATGTGTGCGCTGTAGCCTCTTCTTTGCTGTGACATGGGTGTGCCGCACTACTTCGTAACCGGACCCAATTACATTTGTGCAGCTGCGCCCAGTGTGGAAGGTTGTGCTGGTGTTCACATGCAGCCGCATGGATATGCTTGGCATGCTGCTGGCCAGAATGTCTCCAGCAAGGCTCCAGCTACTCATCGCCCGTCTCATCCACTCCCACTGCCACATGCCTTGTCTATGCTGTAACAATGGTGTCATACGCCAGCAGCAGCCCTGCCCCTGTTCAACACGAGTATCCTTGAGTTACAAGCACAGCACCCCTCATCCACCTGGCCTTGAGCGAGTGCTAAAACACTGGCAGTGCATGACTACACACCCTCATCCACACCACAAAGCATGGTCAGATGCGCACTGCACAAGAAACATGCATTCAGGGAGACACACACACACACTGCCTGATGACCTGTGGCGTGAACATCCTGGTCTCATGCCTACAGCCACCACTTCTACTGCTTGCACAATATCTGTACAGGCAAGGTGCAGATATCCGCTGCTGCTGAGGTCCCGAGGGCTGCCTCTGTTTGGACTCAGCATACGCACAGGCGAGATACAGTTCAACCCAACACACCCAACGAAATAAGCCTGATCTAACAGCCACTGCCTGCCCAGCACAGGGTGATCATCCCAAGTACTGAGCTGCTGCTGTCAAGTTGCAGCTGCTGTAGGGTACAGCCGCTGCTACTGCACGGTGTTTCAAGTCAACAAGCTGTACACCAGCAGGCTCCGGGCCGGCTGGCTCAGTAGTGGGCGTGCTTCCAGTCCAGCAGGGCTTGGAAGTCCTCCTTTGAGATCTTGTACTTGGCCACTATGTTCCGGAGAGCTGCCTCCTCTGCCACTGCTGACTCCGTTGCTGCTGAGACGTCGGTAACCTGCGTCTGCTTCTTCATCTTTGTCAGCAGCTTGCCCAGTAGGCGTTCATCCTCCTTGCTGAAGTACATGTTCTCCACTGCCTGCTCGTGCTCATTGAAGCCCCTGACACCAGACATGGACATGCAGCGAACACCGCCGAGAGCTGGCAACAAGGCGTTGCTCGAGCGACTTGCAGAGCGGACGACGCTGGACAGCATTGTTCCCGACTGAAGGTGATCTGGGCAGCAGCGTGCCCGACACGAAACCGAGATACGGTGAGCCGTGTTGATGGAGTTTGATATCGTTGATACTGCAATCTAGTCCCGGTAGAGCTTCAGTCTCCCTTGATCATCTTGTCAGCAGTTGGTGTAGGGTCTTGCGAGGGTGTCACACGAGTGTCATTTGAAAGTGACAGTGCAAGCTGAGGCAAGGTGTTGGCAGCCTGTCCAAGTAGGGCGGTGCATGTTGCGCACACACTGTCAAGCTTGCACTTGCACTTCCACTTCCACTTCCAGGGTTTCCCATCCAGCCCACTTTTAGCCAGCAAAGACTCGTTTGCAACAGCACATCAGCAGAATGCCTGGCCGCAGAATCAGGGTGCCCAACATATACAATGTCCACATACCCGTCGAACTTGCTGTTCATAGTGACGTAGCACACTCACTGCTGGTAGCACTCATCAAGCACTTATCATACGCACGAGAGCAGTGCCATGCACCTTACACACAGCTTGAGGTCCATGCAAAGGCAAGTGCTGCAGCTGGTGTTTGTGAGCTGACAGCAGCCAACCTGAGGATTTCACACTGCATGGGTCTTCAACCTTAAGCTCTCACCTGCAGGCCTGCAAGCAGCAACAACAGCAGCAGTTGGAGCAGCAGGGGCAGCGAAAGCGCCTCCCACCCGCTGCTCGTAAGGCTGTCAAGGTGAGTGCATGCTGGCCTTGCCCAGACACTTACGACCAAGAACCAAGTCACAATGAAGCAGCTGTTCGCCCCTTGGCGTAGAGGCGTCCCATGTGTAGTGGTGACCTATGGCACTCTCTGCCTGCCAGAGAGCCCTGTTGTTGCCGACATGCTGTTGCTGACCAGTCCTGTACTGCCTGTTGCCCTGCCTGCAGTACTTCGATGGACTCACAGGGCTGCTGCAGCTTGCAGAAAACATACCACATCACCAGCTGCAGGGTATGACAGTGGCAGTGATGCTGGGCTCATCGGTACAGCGCCCCCGTGAGGTCTACTGCATCCACTTCCCCGCAGCCATGAACACACCAGGTGCGGCACAACCACACCGGGATGGCATGCTGAGCTTGTCACCGTGTACAGCTGTCATTTGTACCGTTGGTGCATCAATCAGGTTCTTGCATGCAGTGTGAGTGGCTGCTTCCATGCGGCACCCGTTGAGCCCCGGCTGCACCCCTGAGCAGTATGCTTGCTGCATGCCTGTTGCAGGCTCTTTGCAGGCCCCTCCTGCCTCTGCTGTGGCAACGGCCACCCGCAAGCTGCTGAGGGCGCTTGTGATGCAGCATGAGACCATCACAGAGTGGGATGAGCCGCCAGGTGAGGGCTTGGACCTCCACCGGCTGTCGTATCAGAAGGCTAGTGGCAGCATGACAGAAGGGTGCTGTGACGCTGGGCGGGGGCAGCAAGGCATCAAACATACGTGCTCCGCTCGGCCTGTATGCAGTGCATGCTCCAAGCCATAGCAGGCAGGCTAGCAGTGCCTGACTCAACCTGCTTGTGAGCCCCAGCCCCCAGCTGTGTACCCCCCAAGGGCATCTTGCAGTTGTGCAGGTGGTGCGCTTGCGTGATGGGATGTCATGAGCTCAGGAGAGGGATGTGCACACCCACACTCGCCACCATGTCATGAGCTCAGGGGAGGGATGTGCACACCCACACTCGCCACCATGTCGCTCGGCCCCCCATGCTCTGGCCCCTGATGCCGCAGGTCCCACAAAGATGTGGCTGCTGTTCCAGGCTCCCAATGGTGAGCTGCAGAGTGCACCTCAGGGCTTCACCGTCCGCAGGGCGTTCAACATCAACCTGAAGAAGGCGTTCCAGGTGTGTGTTGACAATGGTGTTGCAAAAGTAAGGCCAGCATAACAAAGTCAAGCTGGTACACAGGGTGCGGAGAGCATGTCTTCAAAGTAGGCAAAGGACTGAGCATGTGTGCCCCCTGTACCAGGAATGTGCCAGGAATCACCAGCCATCACAGGAGCACTGCAGGAACTCCCACTGCATGACCTGCTGACCCCTTTTCCCCATCACACAGAGCTGCACAGTCGTGTCGAGCAACAGTCGCCTCTGTTGCCTTGTGGCTCTCCTTCTTGTGTCCCACAGGTCAACCTGTTGCTGGATGGACCAGCACTACCAGTGTCAACGCCTGCGCCTCAGCAGCAGCAGCAGCACTGCCAGCAGACCCACCACCCACAGCCCCACCAGCTGCAGCAGTCAACCCCAGCAGTGGCGGCAACGGGTGCAGATGTGGACATGGTGGATGACCTGTCGCAGCAGCTGTCACTGCAGATGAGCATTCAGGACTGTGGCGGGCATGCGGCAGGTGAGGATGTGTAGCGGTACCTGCTGACGCAACACAGGCAGGGGCGTGATAGTGTCAGACCTGAGGGGCTGCTGTCTGTTCGATTTTGGATGCTACGATTTTTGCACCCTCCTGTTGCATGTGTACCCTCCCAATGCAGTGTATATGCTGAGCAGGGCCGCCTGCATGTGCAGCAAGACCAGCACATGCCGATGCACATCGTTGTTGTTACATGTGCCGCATGTGTGCAGGGTGCAGCAACAGGGCGATGCCTGTGTGGTTCCAGTGCAGCATACATGTCAAGGGGCTGAAGCCAAGCAGCAGCCACTGAGCAGCCTCAGAAGCCGTGTGTGCTGATAGGATGAAGCTCATTGGAAGGGCAGGCACAGGCAACAGCTGTAGAAGAAAGGGTTCCGCAACGCCTTGCAGGCTGATTCTGTGGTGCTGATGTGAACATATGACTGGCAGTGCTGGCTTGGCGGCGGCAGGTGTACTTGGCTGCGTGAATGTCTTTGTGATGCAACAGGCAGGCTTTGATCAGCTGGGACCACATGTGACCAGTGCTATGTTTCGAATTGATCTTGGCCGACTTGCAACATGTTTTGAACCTGGCATACAGAACAGCCTCGTGTTTGGGTCTGAGACCACAACATGGGTGTGCCAAACCACCACATGATTGTACATGTTACAAGGAAGCAAAACACGATACAAGGGGCCAAACATGGCACCCCGTCCTGAAGCCATCAATGGGACTATGGTACAACAAACAGAGGGGCCTGGGCAACGCCAGGCAATGGAGAGCATCTGATGGAGTGGCAAAAATTGATGCTGAAAAACCTACTGCTGGGGGACCTACAAAGCAATCCTACAAGGCAACTGGCTGGGCACACCAGCACCTTGACAACCTGGCCAGCAGGCAACGAGGTAGCATGATACTCCAGCACTGGTGTACAAACACAGGCAAGCCAGCTGCAGCAAGCACACAGTGCACCCGGTGTATGTTTGCAGCGGGCGCCTCAGTGGCTCTGCAGCTAGGGATCAACAACACACACACACACACACACACACACACACACACACAAGCTTACGCCACCCAGGTGTATGGCCTATCAACTCACATGTTGACAGTGTAGGTGATGTCTCTGCCGCCGGGGCCATCAACAGGGGTGGCCGTGATGTTGACTGCCACATCAATGAAGGTGGGAGGCAGCACCGTGATGACCGCCTCATCCTGGTTGTTGGCGGGGTTGTCATCAGGCGTGGTCAGCGTCACATTGGCGGTGAAGGTGCCATTTGCGGTGCCTGTTGTGGCGGGGAAGC